>SMLS01050783.1:0-57850 GCA_004785975.1 Popillia japonica
ATAGATGCATTTTACCTTAAATTCACTGCTCTGTGGACATTATAATCCATACTAGCTTCGTTGTACCTACTGCCAAATGATTACACCTTACAGGTTTTCAAGGACAGTCTGGTCTGGTGATTTTGCCGTTCATGAAATTCGAATAATGTTCAAAGACGTATCAAGATATGTACGAGCAAGAAATAAAATGGACCATTGGCAAAGAGAACACCAGTAATATGTAGGAAAATAGCTTCCATAACTAACTTTGTATTTGTCTCCTATAAGTCACCAAAACTGATTTGAACAATTTCGTTAGGTTCAGCCACATTCATCCATCCCCAAACGACGTAACTTATTCAGATACTTCTTCAGTATCTTCTCATTTTCCTATAGAATTAGTCTAGCATATCTACGTTTTAATTTGTCATTGGTGTTTAATTTCTTACTTACGTATGGTGAATGAAATCCTCACAAACTTAACATAACGGTACACACTAACGTGCGACATTTCTTTAAACGAACGTATCAACGTAGGAGGCGGAGTACTTCATAGTTATTATGAAGCAGTATTAAGTTTGTAATAAAAAGTTTAGCTGTGAAAATGTCACTGAATTAGGCACGATATACAACATTTTTCACGATTCCGAAAAAACGGTTGGAAAGCTTCCAAAAGCTATCAAATGTTCCATGATCGAGACCAATCGAAAGTTTCTGGGCTAATCCAATTAGGAACGGATATCGTTTCAGAGATTTAGATAGTTTGATACTTCCATGAAAATAAAAATTTCTCGGTAACGGAGATTTGTCGAGGTTAGATCTCTCGCACAAGGAACAAACTTTGATGTCGCCTCCAGAGTAACTCGACATTTAATTCGCCTCTAGACTATCTCGGTAAGACAATTAAAATGACAGAGTTAAAATAAAAGTAATGGCGTTTATAGTGAATCTCAAAGATCTTACGATTTCAATTAAAATTATCACAACCGTTACCTTAGAATTTAGTATGTAACGTCTCACTTCATAAAGATCATTCCGTATTTTTATGAAAACGAATTAGAATATTTTATAAATCTGTTAACCGTTTTATGCAACCAAATATACAGAGCAGCTATTTAGAAAGACTAATAAAAAGGGTTATATAAATTCAAGAATTTTGTAATTTTCGTAATTTAAAATGACGAAATTACTTCAAAAATTCGGATGATAATTAATAAATTCGAAAATTTTTGTTAGTACATAAAATACAAATGTAATTCGGAATTAGTAGTAAGGCAGGCCTTTTAAGTTTCCCGCTTTCTCATATGTAAACACATTTAAATTCTTGTGCACGTCATATCCCCGAATTCCCCAACTATTTGACAGTTGTACTGTAGATCCCGAAAACAATGGTGAGTATAACTGCCTCCTCTAGGAAATCGTGAATATTCACTTAAATATTGATGTTTTTTACCAAAATTATAATGCTGGACCTTCTCTTTATTTCAGGCTAATTACACAGAAGACCAGATGGCCGGTAAGTGTGCAAGAAATTAAAATCTAGGCTACTTAACCCCGCCTTAAATTCTTCTTTACATCTATCTTGTACATTCTGTCATTTTTTAAAAATTTGTTGTGCTATAATTCATTTTCAAATAATGTGCCTACTCTTTTAATCAACATTTAAAAGTATCTTTACAATGTTTGCGATCGGCTCTGTTGTAGTATTTATTATTGTTTGTTTAAAATAACTCGCCCACAAAGTAAAGATACATTGAATGAGATATCTCAAAGTAAATTTAATGAATCATCGGTCGTATTTTATCCATATAAGGTAAGTTTTTGAAAGTTAAGGAAAATTTCAAAGTAGTAAGTGAAGCACAGGTGTTCATTTTCATTTTACTGCCTCTGCTAGTTAGTACTCCCAATTTTTCTGTAAAATAATCTAAGACATGTATCTTTACGAGCCTCCTGGTAAATTAAGTTTAACATCTGTGGAAGGTATATTAAATGCTATAGTGTAGTTAAAAATTTGAATATATTTTATATAATTTTTATCTTTTATTACAGAATTTCAAGAGGCCTTCCAGTTATTCGATAACCGAGGAGATGGTAAAATACATGTAAGTCAAATTGGTGATGCTTTAAGAGCTCTCGGACAGAATCCAACCGAATCTGACGTGAAGAAGTATACCCACCAACATAAATCTGATGAAAGAGTGTCCTTCGAAGTATTTCTGCCAATTTATCAGGTATGTTTAATATTAAGACATTCCACGATTTAAAATAGCCATACATTGACCTTATGTATGGAAATATTTTTAGAGACTAGACTGTGTTACAGTAAACATCCACATAAAGAGTTTATTTAAGAAATTTCTGCAGGGAGTGTTTGATGGGAGAGAAACTGCAGTTAAAATAAATTTGATACTATTTATAGCCTTTGTATCATGTTCTGTTTGAAAATTTTTGTAGAATGTACATATATTTTGGTTTATGTCATGGGATATTCGATATCAGTGTAAAGTAAACAACATAAATTTAGCAAGCAAAGTAAAATGTTCCACAAGTTTTTTTAACTGCTTATATATAAAAGAATTTATGCATATTATAAATGATGATATCAAACAAGCAACTACTACAAATATACCATCTGTAAAGATAACTATCAGATAACGGTTACATGTTATCAATATTAAGTATTTCTATAATAAAAAATTAAGAATTGTGAACCAAAATGGATATAAACTATCAAATTAATGGCAATATATTAAAAACATTAAATAACATGAACATTTTTTCTCTATAAACTTTCCCAAGTAACATTTCTGGCATGGAACTTCGTGATTATGATATATGTATGTAGCTAAATTAGATATAAATATTAATCAATAAAACAGATAATTGTCTATTTTAAACGTATTTGCCATAGAAACCACAGTAATTTCATATTTTCAATAAATTTTGTAATGTGTAAGATTTCAACAAATTGAGCATATTCAAAATTATATTTTTATAATAAAACTATTAAATAGCCATAGCAATAAAATACGCACAAATATAAAAAAAATAGAAAAAAAAATGGTAATTTTGAAATGTAAAATTTTGAGATGTAATTATAATTGATTGGTATTGTTGAACTAACTTGTGTTTTCGCCGTGATAGTATTTCTTTCTGTGTACTGATCTTGTAAAATATATTTTTGGCCATGAAAAAAAATGATTGAAATAGAGAAGCAGTATGATAGAAAATATTGATAGGTAATACATTTAAATATTATGAAATTTCAGTAAGAAACTGTTAATTTAATGGAATCGATTATTATTACAAGCGAGATTATCATGATGGAAATATTTACCTCCCTATTCAAGCTTAGAATTCGTATTTAGCGCTGATGTTACTAGAGCTTTTCTTTTTTTTACAACAATATAGTAGCACGTGTTACTCTTTAGTGACACTTTATAAAAAAGTACTTTCTTTATAATAAGCTAATTTCTTTCTGTTGCAGTTAATAAATGTATACAGATGCGTTTTAATCAAGTATCCCGTAGTCACCGCATTCTTTGCTTCACTAAAAGCATTCTTTTCTGCTATTATTTTTCGTAAGGTGCTATAAATGTAGTATTGTTTTAATAGTGTTGCTGGGTGTTCTAACAATATTCAATACTAATGTTAACTTAATTTTTGAATGCTCCCCCGCTTAATGGAATACTTATACATAATGCACATTTATTTCTTTCAATATTCCTTTCTAGATTGTCACAATGCAGACCTATAAAACCTATAGCAAACCTATGCAAACCTATAAAAACTTTTTTCAATTGAATGAATGAAATTAATAAATCGGCATACAACGTTGAGTTTAGTATATGTTAGAAATTGATTTCAATATCGTAACACATAGATTCAACATCTCATTCTAGAGAGAGAAGATTTACATAGTTAAATTTTATAGCAAAGAGAGTGCGAGTTTCGTATTTTGCTACAGTCGTTCAATCTTTAATCATTTCGGTAGAATGTCGTTTATTTAGAATTATAACTGAAACACTTGTTGAAATATCTGATATTTATTAAATATTTACACCAGACATTGTATGCTTTTCATATGATAGGGTTATAGAACCAATGGAGTTCTGTTTAGGAAAATTTGAAGTTTTACCTGAACATTTTGAATGCTAATTTATAGGAAATTAATCGGATAGTGTTGTGAGAGAAGACAACATGCGCATTAATCTGATTGAATATATCCCAACATCAAAAAACTTGAGAAAGGTCTACAACATTATGTCAATGTGGGAAATAAGAGGATAATAATAACTAAACAGATTTTTACGTTTTGTAGTTACTAACGCCTGAGTTTACGACTATCTTAAATTTTTAGCATGCAATTAGTTGATAGCTAATCAAGCCTATTCCCTCAAAAAGAGAAATGTAAGGACCAATATTATACGTATAATTCATCATATAAGTGTAGTATCACTTTAAAGTTTAGATTTTAGTTAGATATTTACTAAATATTGTGAAGCTTTATTAATGTTTTTTAAAAAGTTAAACGTGTTGATTTGTTGTTATAATAAAGTAGTCTTTTTCATTCTGTTAACGAAATTACAAAATCGCTAGTACAAATTATGTAATTAGCATAATTACGTATATAAAATATTTTTAGTATGCAATATTTTTCTTAAAACCAGTATCAAAACGCTAAGAACAAGCTATGAGTCAGCGAAATGAAGCTGCTACATAATTAGAGTGGTTGATATTTTTCTGTACAATTTTACAAAATTAAATGGACAATGGAAACTCAAACTTTTAAGTTGTTCGGTCGACAGTCACAAGAAGAATGTTAGGCAAGATAACTGTTTCCAACAATGACTTTAGATATGTAATCAAATCGAACTAACCACTTACACATAGTGATGACAGTTCGGTAAATTTCAAACGATAATTTGTAATACCTCGTAACATAATTTATTGCCTAAAGAAAAAAGAGAAAAATACGTCGATGCACTGTTTTGACGTAATACAAAGAATTTATTTCCGAAGTGCACTTTGTAACTGACGCAATTACTACTATCGTACATTTTGCGAATAATTTGCGATTATCCAAATATCTAAATTTATATCTCAAAACAGGAATATCCTATGATCTTTATTACTTCACTAAAAATGTTGCAAAAATTTAATCCGCTGATCTCAATATTTTATTACCATATTTTTTCTTTTTATCTTTCACGATATTTTTATGTCGAAAAAATAAATTTAGAAGCGTTTGATGCTAAGTATAACCCTACCTTGTACGAGTAATACTTTTAATATAATACTGAAGTAGAAAAAAATTGTGTCATTGGTACAGCTGCAAAATTTTCTCGTCGCACTAACAATACTAATTTGGACATAATCGATTGTTTTCATTAACATTATATATATGTATATATTTTTTAGCAAATATCGAAGTCTCGAAGCGCGGACACGGCTGACGATTTCATTGAAGGGTTACGTCATTTCGATAAAGATGGCAACGGCTATATAAGTTCAGCTGAATTGCGACATCTTCTAACGACTTTGGGCGAGAAGTTAACCGACGATGAGGTAGAACAACTTCTCCAAGGGCAAGAGGATTCCCAGGGAAATGTAAACTACGAAGATTTTGTCCGGTTGGTTATGTCCGGTTAATCTTTGTGTAGATTTTTTTTTAAGGCGCATTTATTTATTTTATCTGTGGAACGTGTAACTGTTATTAGAAAATCAAATAATGAATTTTTTTTGAAGTGCCTTCCATTCCATCTTTTTTACTTTTACATTGGTTATAATCTAGATGTATTACTATTATCGATAGTTGTATAAGATACAAATAAATTTATATAAATATATGTGTTTATATTTGTCTTTATTCTTTTCTATAGATTTTCGTTGTGTATTTTGTGTAAAGCGTGATAAATATAGACGTTAGTTATAGTCCCGTCTTTGCTTATTTTGTATTTTATCATATATTGTAGAGGATTTGAA
Source organism: Popillia japonica (assembly GCA_004785975.1). Lineage (NCBI taxonomy): Eukaryota > Metazoa > Arthropoda > Insecta > Coleoptera > Scarabaeidae > Popillia > Popillia japonica. The sequence goes on from SMLS01050783.1 coordinate 5,965, forward strand.
CCGTCTTTTAGAAAAGTTATAACTTTAGTCAATAACGCGGCTATTTCCAAGATTTGCAAGATAATATTGTCGCAAGTTGCTGTTATAATATGGTTAAAAAAAGGAATCGGCGTAATAATAGCGCAATCTCTGTGTGTTCTTTATATTTTTGTGCGGATGTTATAGGTATACAATCCCAAAATAATAACTTCAACTATCTTCAATTTTGAATAAAATGAAAAATTGTTTTTTTCGTTGGCTTGCGTTTTTTTGTAACATTGACCCAAAGCAAAACGCAGTTTAAAAATAATAGTTTAGAAAAAATAGAAAAATACTTCTGGTAGGTATTGAACCATTGCGTCTTTTATTAAATTGAAATATACACCTGTCTAGATATTTAATGGTGACTACGACTTGTGAAAGTTGCAGTTTAAATTTCATTTATTGGTTATCTTCCATCCTCCTGCAGTCTTCCGGTTGGCCGTAATTAGAACTACAAAATACTGGTTGCTATTTGAAAATAATAAGCTGTCGATATTTTCTGTGTAAAAACTTTATAAATAAGATTATCCACGTCGTTAACGGTCTTGATTTGCCGACGAGATTCAAGCAGGCTACGCTCACAGCTGTTGCGTGGCTTAAATATTTCCGTTTTTCATATAACTAAAACGTTGCTATTGTTATTTTCGTGGATTTGGCAGTTATAGATACAATACTTGAAGAGTTGGTTATTAACATTAATAATCCCTATAAAACTTCAGGAATCTTTTACATACAGGGTGTCAAATGAATAGGAAAAATAAACAGTATAAAACCAATATCACCAGAAAGGTAAATCCAAAAAAATATTCCAATCATATATTAAAATAATTTTTCTTTTAATAATTAACAAATTTTGTTGAAGCCTGACACGTGTGTATAAGCAAAAAAGGGATGCTGGAAAAATTTCTAATAGACGAACAGATATTTTTTATCAAGTTGAATGATATGTAAATAAATGCTTATTGTAGGTAGGTACTGTATGAATGCATTAATTTCTTTACGAAGCAGCTTTGCTGCTCTATGAATTGCACATGTGGTCGTGTCACAAATATTCTATTTATAACAATGTCACACATTTACTATAGATTTTATTCATTTCGATCTGTTGTTTTTTGTAGGGATCAGGTGTTTTTGTTTTTTCATTACAGAAACTTTCAATATTAATTACAAAGACATATTACCTAATGATCCATCCATTTATGCGTTGCGCTCGAACAACAGGGCCGGACTGAGATTGGAAAATATTATTTTCCAATCTCATTTTTCAAGTATTCATTTTTTGCAATTTAGGTTTCCATGCCATTATAGCTTTGACCTCTTTTATTTTCATAGACTATTGAGTAGACACCCTGTATATTAGTGATAAAACCATACGAGAAAATACATGCCAAAAAAATAAAGATCGTTATTTTACTGTTACTTATATTTTCAATTAAATTTAAATTTAACAGAAAAATTGTTTGTCTCTATTCGCCTGCTAAACGGGGCGATTAGAAGCACTAATGAATTTTCTATAAACTTTATTCTTAATCCATCATCTATGTGAATAGCAGTTTATTTTTAAAAATATATATCTTTATTTTTCTACATAACAACTGTTAAATGTAACTTAACACCCTAGCCACTTTTCTTTCTCTCCTGTCTCCCCTTTCATAATTTTTTGGAGCAATGCGTGAGCACATCTACATCTAAGATATCACCAGAGGTGGATTGGGCATAAGTAAGTATTTCCTTGGCCACCTCAATCGCCAGAACTCACCTATTCTACTATTCTGACTTCTATCTGTAGGGTCGGGCTATTCGTAGCCTGAAGAGCAGAAATTGAAGCTGCAGTAATGTCTATGCATGAGCGATTCCAAGAATGCATTGAGTGTGATGCAAGGCAGTTTCAACATTGAAGTTTTATTTCAAAATCGGTCTTAAAAATCCTTTTATTATTTAAAATTGATTAAATAATGAAATTTCATCATTGAATTTTGAAAGAAGACAAATAAACATCAATAAATACTGGTGTAATAGCGTTTATCTTCTTCTATATTCATATTTTAAAAATGTAAGCATCACTGAGCTTATATACAGGGTGTCCAAAGTTATCGGTGCACTATTGCTATCTTAGTTATTTCTGTAGCTACGATTTTAGTTAAATGAGCAATCTTTTTGTGTTTTTAACGCTGATTACTATGGAGTTCTTGAACAAACAATTGAATAACGCATTCCCGAGAAATTTCGAAATTTATAATTTTTTTAAATGGAACTCCTGTATTATTTGTATATATTTTGGATCATCACAATATTTTGAACAAAAAATGTCCAGTACATAACTATTCTTAACGTAAAAATAAACAAATGAGAAGCGTTCAAAGTTTAAAAAAATATTAACATGTAATTTTATGTAGGCGTTGGAAAATCATAATAAAATATTACGTTAACAGTAGAATAAAAACTACAAACACAATAATCAAATAATTTTCCTCTTGTATTACAAAATTTTGCCTAAGTTAACAAATTCTCGTAGACATTGCCCTGTTGTTCACTGCATTTCTCGGCTCTCGCAATAACGCCTTGTGTGGCTTTTCTAATAGTTCGACCAGAAATATTATTTAACGTTTGCTTAATACTATTTTCAAGTTCCATCACATTTGGAAGTCGCTGCTTGTAAACCTCATTCTTCACAAAACCCCAAAGATAAAAATCGAGAGGTGTCAAGTCAAGAGAACGTGCAGGCCAATGAATAGGCGCGTTGGTTCCTATCCATTTTTGATGAAAGGTATTATTTAACAAATTAGTAGTTTTAGCAAAAGTATGAGCCGGTGCCCCATCCTGTTGGAAATAAATACGGAGCCTATGAAGCAGTGGCACATCATCTAAAAGATCATCCAGAATTTCTGTTAATAACCCAACCTAGTGGTCACCAGTTAAGGTACCATGATAGAAAACGGGACCTAGAATTCTGTTACCCATTAATCCACACCACACATTTAAACTAAACCGGTGCTGGGGATTGCACGGATCTATTCTCAGAGGATTTTCTCTACTCCAGTAATGTTGATTTTTCTTATTACACATTCCTAAATTGTACAAATTAAATTAATTTGATCGCTAAATTTTTATGCATAATACCTGAATTTGAAAAGTTAAATTCATCAGACCATAGAATATGTATCTTCATTAACTTGATATTTTCTGTACAATCTTAGAAAATAGAACTGGTTTGGTGGCGATTCACATATGTGTTTTCAAAATAACGCGCACTTTTTCTACGAATCAGGTATGCCTGTAGCATATCACACTTTTCTGAATGCGTAAACGGCATTATTTTTAATGAATATGGGGGAATTAATGATTATAATTATAAGAACACATCACAACACAAAATCAAATAACGGACTATTCTTAATAAACTATTTTGATAACTAACCGTGCGAAAGAGACTTAAACTCTATACGTTTTTGATAACGTAAATGAGCATATCACATGCTTGTTTTGCCTAAAAGTGAAAGAAGTCTACTATTAATAATGTGTCTTTGACAATTAAAATCAAACAGAACTGCTTTATTAATCGCAAAAAAGCCACACAAAGCGTTATCGCGAGAGCCGAGAAATGCATTGAACAGCACACTTAGGCAAAATTTTGTAATACAAAAGGAAAATTATACTGATTATTGTGTTTGTTGTTTTTATTCTACTGTTAACGTAATATTTTATTATGATTTTTCATCACCTACTTAGAATTACATGTTAATAATTTTTCAAACTTTGAACGCTTCTCATTTGTTTATTTTTACGTTAAGAATAGTTATGTACTGGACATTTTTTGTTCAAAATATTGTGATGATCCAAAATATGTACAAATAATACAGGGGTTCCATTTAAAAAAATTATAAATTTTGAAATTTCTCGAGAATGCGTTATTCAATTGTTTGTTCAACAACTCCATAGTAATCAGCGTTAAAAACTCTAAAAAGTTGCTCATTTAACCAAAATCGTAGTTACAGAAATAACTAAGATAGCAATAGTGCACCGATAACTTTGGACACGGTGTATATTTTTTTAGGAACCTATTCCTAAATTTTTCCATCGATAAGCTCGTTAGTAATACCATGTTTGCCTTTAAAGGTGCTTTGAGAATGCAAACGATCCATAATCCAATAGTAACTGATTTTTTGACAAGTTGTTGTATTCTCTAACCTAGTGCTATATTACTTTTATTTTTTCATTGTACCTACTCCATTCCACTAGGTATAATTTGGAGATGTGGTTTCCACTTTTTTTTCTTTATGAAAAATATCTGATCTTTATAATTCTTACAATAAGTGAATATAAGACGTAATTATCTTTGTACATACATATTGAAAGGTAATTTCTTAGCTCTAGCGCAGAGCAGCTTGTAGCCCTTTATTTTTTTGTTTTATAATTGCTTAATTTGTTTGAACGTGGTACTGAAAAGCAAGCAATTAGAATTTCAGCATATAGAGCTATGGACAAATGTATGGAGTACCTATTAAATTAAAATGAAATTCTTTAAAATACGTAGTATTAAATATTAAATAAGTATCCATTTACAAATCGTCGGCTTACAGCCAAACCTGACTAAGTCCTCAGTGTCTTGGACACTTTTTTCCGGATACTGCTAATACCAAAATAGACGTGGTCATTAGTAGGAATTATAGTTGAAGTGGTCACAGTGTTCAGATGATTTGATCAATTTTTTCTTGTAAAGTTATGACAATTTTACATCACTTCTATATTAAAACCAAAAAATGTTAAAAAGTGACTTAGTCACTTTTTGCAGTAAGCCGACGAAATGTAAACCAAAAAAAGAACTAGGAGATAGTTTTTGAAGAATGGAGAAAAATTCCCGTCAGCTTGTGTAAGAGAGTTATGAACAGTGCGCCCAAAAGAGTTCGTTCAGTGACCAACACAGAATGAGGTGCCATAAAATATTAAAAAATATCTCTATTATATGTACAGTGGGTTGATTTAAAACCGACACAAATTGCCATAAAACTCGATAAAAGGATGCTTTACAGCGATATCCTGATGCGAAGCAGTAATGATATGGTCAACTGTATGTAAATTACTATTTATAGATGCAATATATTTTTGTACTAAATCGAGTTTCATATGCAGGTACACAATTATGCTTAATGCAAGGGATCATTTATATATTCCTAAATGGATAATTTTGTAATGCGATCTTAACATGTTTTGAAATAAGTAAATATAGTTAAATCGCTAACGCCTACATTTTCACTATATTTCCAAGTACTTATGTAGGTAATTAAAAATTGTATGAGAAAGGATTTTTGTATAATTTGAGTTTCATATGCAACTACACAATTATATTTAATGCAAGGGATCATTTATATAGTATTAAATCGATAATTCCTTAATGCGATTTTAACATATAGGTAGTTTAATTAAAGCCCATGCAATTTCTCCATATTTCAAAGTATTTATGCCATTAAAAAATTGTATGTGTAAGGATTTTTGGTTAGATTAAGTTGTATTAATTTGTTTTTAGTTTGACTGTCTTTTTGTTTACCTTCCTTATTATTTGAAATAAATTATTATTTGTTTACTGTGTGTTAGTTAATAGTAGAATAAAATCAGGCTTTTTTAACGAACCAAACTTAAGGCGAACATAGATTCCTGTCTAATAACTGCGTGGATAAATAATTTTTCTGATGGTTCTAAAATTAATTTGTACCCTATTACAAAAATCAGCTAAGTTAGGAGAAATACAATAACTATTTTATTAGTGTTTATGTGTTATTAATGGGTGTTGGCAAACGCTATACTATGTAATAATACAGATATTAAAAATATCTGAAAAAGAATATATTTCTGTAGCTATTTTAAATGTATGCCTACCAGTTCATAAGCAAATCGCTTTATTACTACAAACATCCAGTTAAATGTAGAAAGTTTTTGTGTGCGTCGTTAGGTCCATGTCGCTTGTCGGGTGAGTCGGTTTTAAATCAACCCAGTGTACATACTCGTTTGCTTTTAGTTTCCCTGTGTAACATTTAGAATCTTGAGCAATGTATAGGGTGCTCCATACATTTTTCCATTGGTGTATGTATATTATTCAATATCGGAACTAGTATTTGCCTTTCATAATACAGTAATGAAATTTCTTGGAAATACTATATATTCACACAAATCGGTAGGAAAAGTAATTTAGTACGTAGACTACATAAAGCATGGGTTTCATTAATTCCGTACTAGACCACAAGAAAGGTATCCAACACAAGGAAATACGTATATTTTGTACTTTTTCTACCATATTGATTTTATTGATTTAAGGAGGAGTCAGTATTAAGCACATGATGTACCTGCCATCAACATGCATACATACTTGGGTACAACGTCGCAGAATATACATACATCTAAAAAAACACAAAGATAACATTTTGCTGTAGACATTTATTGATTTATAGATGACAAGTATACTTTTAACACCAATATATTAATCTGATATGTATAATATGATATGTATTTTTCTCGTAACACCGAGAGTCTTTGCGCACAGACCATTTTCAACATCTTAATCAACTACATTTCCTAATTCAAATACGTAATTACATTCTAGCATTATGTATATGTACTTAAATAGGTATGCATTTCCTGTCTCTTTTATGGTTGTTATATATGTATTAGTCAATATTGAAAATGTTCTTCGTTTCGCGCGGAAAGAATTGTAACATCACAGTTAGACGGTTAAATCTGGAATATGTTTGTGTTCTACGAAAGCACACAGACATACGCGAATAAACGCCACACTAAATCTAAGATATGTTTTCCGTTTTCATTAAAGTTCAAACTACAACTAGGCCAGATTGAAAACTCCTCAAAAACATCTTATTTATTTGGAAATACTATAAATACCTCAGCCAACAGTTTCTTTGTTATAATATAGTTTAGTTTATTTCGTACATCTCTTTATATGATTTCTTTAAATTTTAATAGACTCGATAGAGGTCTGATTAATTCAATACTATATATTATTATCCTTATTTGATAACATTCCAATCGAAATCGAGCTGTATGATTTTGCGGGAGGGCTCCAAATAAAATTTTAAATAATAAATATAATATAGAAAACGTCTATAAAAGAATATGTTGGATACTAAATAATCCGTTTGGCAACCTCGTACAGCTTATTTACGACTGGATATGTAGATATATATTTTAGGAATTTGGTTTTGTTTGTGATAATGACTTTGGGGAATTAATGCATCTGCCTCTTAAAGGCGGTGAAACGGGTTAGCCGTTTTTCACCAGCTGTATGTTGAACAGCGTTTTTCACTTGATCTGCAGCTACTGGTCCTATGCACACCAAGGGATCCTTGAAGTAAGAGCATACCTAAAATAAAAACAAGTTGCCAATCCATTGTTCTTATTTGTAAAGTAAGCTGATGTGGTGATGATATTGAATATTTTATGCTAAATAACTTTTCCAGACAGAATTTTAATGAGGCTTACTTTTCGGGGTTGTTGCCTATGACGACGCTGCAATTGACAGCAGAGACCTCTGGATATATCGCATTCGCTAGACATGTTGCACAGTTCTGAGTATTGTTTGTCCTGTTGTACTGGTGGTCTGCAAATTCTCGCTGATATGCCTTGGTCCCCTTCTGAACATACCAGACCAGATTCACAGTCACTATCTCTTCGACAAAGTTCGCCAATTCTTCTTCCGTATGCAAAAACGCAAGTACCTACAGCTGAAACAAACGGTAGAGTCTCTATAACGAAATTTTATTACCGCTTTGGACTGTAGTTATGAAGTGGATGAAATGTGAAAATAATTTATTTTTCTTGCCCTGTCGAATTGTTTTATTAATTATGTAATGAGTAATTCTACTTGCATAACTAAATGCGGAAAGTATTGGAGCAACGGTAAGGAAAATGATATGAAATTATAACATTCACCCCAATAGGCACTGTGCCAACAAAGCTGTAGTAATCCTATTAACTTTTCAACTTGAATCATAATAACAGCTTAGGTACATTAGGTCTCTAATGCAAATTATAGTAAAGCATTCAGCTGCTGTAGTAATTAATAATGGGATTAACACCGACTTTCCTTAAATTCCTGTTTGCGTATTTGTTCTTTTGATATGTTTTGGTAGGCAGTTTTACCTGGATAATAAATATTATTTAGTGCAATATAACTGGCGAAAATACGAAAATTGTAGTAGTAAAAACTGTTTTCCGCCTATGGATTTACCTTCACAGCCATAAATATGTATTAGGGAAATATCCCTCTTTTATATTTATCTATTACTGTATCTACAAAATGCAGCCAACTTATTTGGTGAGAAGAAACGCATGGAATTTATCGGAGGAAGCAGTTTCATTTTTCCGACAAAGTGACTTTTTATGGTTCGATATGGGTTCGCTTTTTCTGAAAAATATCTCTCATATTTTATATCTTTAGCAGAGAAAGTTATGTGCGTAATACCAGCGCTGTTGGAAAGGTATTTTTTGCGCACTAAACGGGTTTAGGAGCTTTTTAAATTGAATACCTGGAGGATATACATAGATGAGGACATAAAATATTCACTTTGATAAAACCCTTTGCTTTAAATTTTTAGGCAGGAGGTATCTGTTTTATTATATAGTGTTACGTTTTATGGGTTTGTAAATAATCTTCAGCCCATAATATTTAACAGTATTTATTTTCACTAACTACACCGAATAACTACGAATAACAGACTAGCACTATTTATTTAACACGAACTAATTATTTATCTTTTATTTCCACGGTACGATTTATATTACGCGCCAGATCAATACTCTTCCTGATACGAAGAAATCATCCTAATATACCGGCAGCACTTCTGTTTAGAATTTTCGAGACATTTCCAGGCGCCCTCTCTGGAATAACCGAGAACCTTCTTGATCATACATTTAAACGTCATTAATCTCGGGTCTACGGGTACTAGATGGCGTTGTACATAATAATCATTGTAAAAATTGTAGTAAGTACGATGTTTAGTTTAGTGAAGAAACGGTTCAGTGTGCTATTTTATTTGTCTACTTAGTTACTTTTGGTAAGTGATATTAACCTTATTATGTTTGGAATTGAAGCTAATTGTTAAAAAAAACATTTCCAAATTTATTCTACAGTGACAGTTGAGGCCTGGTCTTTTTTGCGTGGAAGAGGAAAGTATTGGATACGATCCATATTTAGATAATAAATTAAAGATACAAGTTTTTGATCACAACTAACAATGAAACAAGTCTTTGAATATTAACAAGCGATCGCATTTCGAATCTCTCCTAGGTATATTGTGAATAGTTCCAGCCATTTTCTCTTTTCTCAAGAATTTTAGCTGAATACTACCGCTGATATTGAGCATATAAAACCTGCAGTGGAATCCGGGATTAGCAATGTGCATGCTGACTTATACATGTTCTAACAGGGCCCCGTTTGTTCACACAAGCCTGTAGCGATATAAGATTGAATATCGTAGCAGAGTTTGCACGACCACACTATCGTAAACATGTGGCTATCTAGCTTGTTAGCTCTTAATTCCTGGGATCTCTACGTACCGAGTATTATTGGTTTGTTAAATCTGTACACACCCAGTGCTAAGTTAATTGGCGCTAATTTAGAATTCTATTTGAAAATGCAGAAGATTTCTGTATTGTCAAAGTCAATAGTATATTTGTTTAAGTTTGCCCAAGGACTTTGATAAGTCGTTTTGAAAATATATTGAGGTCTTAGTTTTAGTTCAATTAAATTTTTAAATTATTGGATGAGTTACAATAATTGCTGATAACTTTGGTTCCTATTACACAATTTCAAACTTTTAGTTTCAAGGTTAATTTAAAGCTTACATGTATACAATATTGCTGGGATTACTGATTCTACCTGGTAAAAATAGCTTTCTCATCAATTTGTAATACTGCTGAATGGTCTTTCACTAATATGTCTATGGTTAAATGTTTTTCAGCATTTTTAAGTGTTTAGTTACCTAATACAACCTAATGCAATTTTACCTAATTACCTAATGCAATTTTTAGCTGTACATTATGGCTTCTAGAACATTATTTCAAATCTCTGATGAGTCTATGATGAATGTTTTAGAAGTCGCAAGAGAACATTGTTCCTGTAGCCACAATATTTAGGGAGGTTGCTATTCCAAGAAGTTTAGTCAGAACACACACGAGATGTCAATGGGAATATGGAACGCATTTGAGTTCTTGAAGAACAAATAAAGAACTGCTCCCAAAAAATGTCATTTTCTTATAAGGCTGTTAGTTGGAACCACTTTCAAAGTATTGAATTAACTCCAAAAAGTATTCAACGTGGATCAGGTATCCATGTGTCTCAGGCCAAGCGTGCTTTGCTAATTGTTCAAAAAAGAATAATTTTATATAATATTACAACTTCTAGCAAAAACAACACAATTGCTTTGTTTGCATGTAATGCAGATGATCAAATTGCAAAGTTTGGGTGAAGATTTAGGTAGAAATTCTATTTCTCATTTAGGTTTTTGTGTGGATGACCATTTTTCATACTTGACTTCTTCTCTTTGTCGTGGTAAAGATATCTCCTTGATAAGTTTACCATCATGTATGAGCCACTTCGTATATCCTTTGGACATGGTCTTCTCGTTCCTGCTAAAGCACGCCTAGAAATGGTAGATATACAAGCTGCTCTTTGCTGATTCCATAAAATCTAATTTATGAAGCTGCGGACTATATCCATATGTTAAAAAAACTCCACACTGTGATGGATGTGTGAATAAGAAATTAAACTTGCGATTGCTTGATGGTGGTAAAGACTTTACGACAGCTGAAACTGATTTTGAAATTATACAGCTTTTGATTGGTTTTGACCAAACGTTAAATCTAATTAGGTTGGAATAATTTCGGTTTAATTATGATTGCACTACTTAGCAGGATGCGGAAAATGATTTTTAACGGTTTCACGGATTTTTGTACGGTTTGTGTGTCAGCCATAATTAAATATAATGCAAATGAGGGAAAAAATTAAAAATTACTTTGCTGATAGTGAAGCTTCGATTGGAGCAAACGTGATTGAAAACCCAAGAAACACTGTTGTCTTCTCAAAAGTGATCTACATACGTGGAAATTGGTCCAGAAATACGAGACACGCGATATTGTAATAAAAATAAATGAATCACTAGGACATTTTTGGTACCTGAAAAGAAGAACTTTGACAAAATGTTTTCATAATTCTATGGATATTTATATTAATAGTTAAAATATTTCTATAGTGTTCTCCCTTTACTTTTTTTATGGTGGGCGTAGCCACCCCGAAGGTTGGCAAGTGGCCTACCTAAACCGCCCCTAAAACGTGTTTCACCCAGGGACCATCTTGCGAGACATACATCGAGGTGTTGGGCTCTCTTTGCTTCATGCCATTATTTTCATGCCTCCCATCCCCAGCCTTAAGACTAGGATTAGGAGTTCAGGCGAGTGATTCCACTCGCTTGCTGTTCTTGTTCATCACTCTCTTTGCGTTTCATTATGTTTCTAAACATATTGAGTACGTTTCTCCATTTTCGCTCTGCCGATGTCATAACATATAGTTTTCAGGGGTTATGTCTGTGCCAATCTCTGCGTAGGTTTCCTGTCGTATCTGTTTCCATCTGTGACACTCAAAGGCTGTGTGCTCGGCCGTATCCTCTACACCGCAGTACATGCAGTTATTATTGCTATCGTTCTTAAACCTTAGAGCATCTAGTGCTGGTCTCCTCCCATCGATGTTCCCATTTGTCGAGGATTATGGACATTATTGGAAATATTCCGGTCAAAATCTGGAGCCCCACCGTGGAAGCCGTTCGGAAAGCTGAAGCCACTCTGATTAACATTCTCCTCTGCAGCTTCTCTGCGATATTTCGATATACCTTCTTTTCCAGTACGCTCTGTCAGATGGGTGCTCCGTATAGTACATACAATGGAATGTACTACCTCGTTTAAAATCAAGCGCTTTGCACTGCTGGGTCCATTGATGTTTGGCATTATACGTGCCCGCATTGTCGCTCGCTCTTCCGCCTTTTTTGTTGCATACTTCACATGTTCTCCGAAGTGTAGTCGGTGGTCCAAGACCACACTGAGCTATTTGACACTTCTTTGAGGCGTTGTAATGGTATTGCCTATTTTGAGCTTCACATGCTCGCGATCTCGTGTTCTTCTGAAAATAACCGCTCCCGATGTTTCTGGTCAAGCTGCAGTTTCTTTTGTAGCAGCCAATTGTTACGTGTTTTTCTGACGTTTGTTATTTGGCATATTCGGTATCAATTTAACTAGCTTTTATTAGAGAATTATTCCCCGTGTAGGTTTTCTTTTCTCTACGGAGTTGTATTTTAAATTGCCTCCTACTGTTCTCAATCTGATTGTTAATTTTGTTTCCCTTAAATGACGTTGAGATCGCGGAAGCGGTAAATCCAAAAGATTGTTTAATTTCTAATTCTACTTTTTAATTTTGGAATTTTCCGGTTATTTCAGATATGTTTTGCTTTGTTGATGTCGTGTTTTTAATCATTTTCGTAAATTAGAATCACCGTTTGGGGTGTCTGAATTACGTCACTTCCATCCCACCCGACAAGTCTTTTCGTTCCCACACGTTCTCCATTTTAGGCTCATTCTGCAATTAGCCTTCGAACGAAAACGTGGTTCAATTTTAGTCATGTCGACTTGCACCATGTAGCAGATATGACCCGTTTCGTGAAGTAAGCTTTATCTTAACCCACCGTTCTGTGCTGCAGAGGCGTTTCGTTCCCTTTGATAGTAATTTTATCCAGATAACGGTTATCGAAGATAATTTAGCAGATCAAATTTGGGTGAAAAATTCCGTACAACTGCGGAGTCTTTTTCCCCTGGAATCATATTGATTACGCCCTGAAGTCCCGTGAAGCTACCAAACAAAACGACGTTCTGAACGTAACCTTTCAAGGTCGTTCAGCAGACCCCATTGCCACGTGGTGCTCAAGAACAGGTTTTGATTTAAAATAAACAACTTATTTACATTACATTATAATATTTCTCTCCTCAATTAAGACTTTTCATTTTTTAATTTTACTAAAACTCTGATGTTTGGGCTAGGGTCCGAAGATTATTTCAACATATGAGCTTCCGCTCTTAATTTAGTGTCACTTAACCAAATTTTAAATTAAATACTCGATATTTCATTTCCTAAATATTATATATCACCTTTCAAACATATAAATACTAAATACTCTACCATATATAGTGAATGCCTACTTTTCTTTAAATTTCAAATTTCAAATAAATATAGTTAGTGTCTTGATTAAATACATTTTAAACATATACAGGGTGTCCGCCAAATACAAAGCATGCTTTTAAGGGATGATAGCTATAACGATTTAGGAACAAAAACATATAATACACCTTGGGTCTATCTGTAAGAGTAAACGAGAAAAAAAAATTATTTCTCATGTCACAAACATCGACGCATACTGTACACCGGCAGCTGATTAGTGCAAGATTTACGACGATTACAGGCGTGTGTTCTTGAAAATGGGCAACACATCGAGCCTTTCCTGTAATACATTTTCTCCTGTCTCTCAAAAAAGTCCTTTTTAGGACCACCAATTTATCACAAATAAAAGAAAAGAACTCAATTTTGTAGTAGCCTTTACGAAAGAGCTTAAAGCGCCATAACATAATTGCAATAATTACATTTTTTTCATTCAATGCGACTTTTCCTCAACTTAAATTTTCATTTACCGATCGGAGGCTGCTATTAAATACGCCCTTTTCACTCTAACTTCAACATAACATCGATTTTATTGTCATAACATTATTAAAAAAACCGCAAAGGTACCTTTATTTTAAAACATATGGCCATTGACTTCGTGCGATACAAGTTCAATGTCGTATAAACAGATGATGCTTGGCATGCATCTGCCCTTCTAACTGCATACGGGTACAGTATGGTGGAAGACAAATGACACCACGCTTCAATTTCAAAGTATGAAATAATTCGTTTTCATCGTTGTTTTCAGTTATTTTCAACCCTAAATTTTTGATATGGTTTTTTGATTATTTAAGAAGCAATATGGATGAGATTTCTTGTACAGTTTGACCAAATAAGGTTTTTTAAAAATAATTTTTTTTCTCGTTTACGCCTACAGATATACCCAAGGTGTATTATGTTTTTGTTTCTAAATCGTTGTAGCTATCATCCCTTAAAAGGATGCTTTGTATATCGCGGACACCCTGTATACTCTAAATCTAGATTAATTGCTCGATAAGAAAATATGAAAATTTGAATATTACATTCGTCTACCTGTATAAATACTTGTGAGGCTTCGATTCTAGAATCTGCGACATAGATTTTCATACCGTATTTTTAGAGTAGCTTTGAAGCACTTTTCACCCTTTTGCGAAGTCGAACAAATAGTTTAGGGAGTTCGTGCCTTAAGCGCCCCTCCTTCCCCCTTATGTAAATTTTAGGTGTGTAACGAGTTCGTACTTGTATTTCGAAATTTTGACATTTTATATAATCTCCCCCCCCCCCTTTTTAAAAATATATTGTTGTGTTCGAACCTGCCGTTTTGGCTGTGTCGACTACCCCCCTACTTGCCACCTTCTGCTTTTTGTGGTAAGTGGCCACGCTGTTCTTAGAGTTTTTATTGTATGGAAAACAGTGGCGTCTGAGAAACTCTACCTCTCTCTCACTCACGACCGTCTCCACAGGGTTAGCGGCGGTCCGAGGGCAGTTCCATACCATCAGGTAGGTCCGTACGCAGCCGAGGTTCAACTCCCTCCCTAAGTTTTGATGCAACATTATGCAGTACCTTGTGAATTTATTTTATATATTTTTCTCCCACACGTCTGTAGCACAATTATTTAGCCTATTCAAGCATTCGTTACCATTTTCCATCAAAATATGAGCGTATGTCGCCTTTAACATTAATGCGAGGTCATCCGCATATCGCACAATATTGACACCTGTCGTTAGTTCAATCTGGAAAATGCCATCGAAAAGGACGTTTCAAAGTGTGGAGCCCAGGTGGGCCTATTAGATACCCGAAGAAAAGTATTACATGTACTTGACTTGTACTACATGACTTTGCATATGTAGATACCAAACTGTGTGAACGTTGCAAAGTACATTTTTGATGACTTACAATATTAGGGCATGAAAGGAATTGAATAAAGTGGAACAATGAAACTGTCGTAAATTCTTCTTCGTTAAAGCACAAAACAGAACAAAAATTCCACAAAATATTTTACAACAAAATGGAAATTAGGCCAAGCTTCTCTTCTCCTAACACTAACTTAAGCTAGTGAAGTTCCGTTAATCAAAAATAAATGAATGTTGGATTTTGGACTCCATAAGAAAATTCTAAATTCTAATCATTTTATCAACTTTGTAAATTCCGCAGAGTATTTCTATTATTTTTTTTTCAAATAGATATCAGATGCGCATTTCGAATGTTACCAACGTTAAAAATTTTGAGAACCATCACATGATTTCTTTAAAAGGATTGCGTACGTAAATTTCTAAATTATTAATTGCGTGTGGAAAAACAGTTTTTGTGTGCTTTACAATTCTCACGGTCAACATGAGCTTGTGTTCGTTTAAATCGTGAGAAATTCGAAATGTTAACATTTGGAAACGACCTACCTCCGTCAACGTCAATACAAACTTGCGCCGGGCAGCAGTGTTCATTTGCGGTGCAGGGACGTTCGTAGCACGGATCCTCATCCCCTCGGTTCACTTCGAACTCCTCCAGGATTCCCTCGTCGCCTCCACCGATCCTCTGAAATTGGAAGAACGGATTTAGCAGACCGACCTTTTTTTCCCCACTCAGCCATAATTCGGTATGAATTGTAAAGGGATATTCTGGCGCGCATTCGTTGTTATTTACTCGAGAAATTCGGCTTTGTTGGATCGTTCGCTCTGAGGCAGATACGAATGGAATCATCTTTGAATTGAATTTAATTTCTACCGGGAATAAGTATATTTTGAATGCCGACAATGGCACAAAGACATTTTAATTTAAGTTCTTTTAGTAAATTATAACGGTTTAATTATTTGAAAAGATATCAAAAGGTAATTATTCGAATTATTCATGCAGATTAACTGAAGACGGTAGCTTTCCATTCATTTTTCTGGAGATAAATTTAGCTCTAGCACCCTGCTTCGTAATAATTAGAAAATGGTTTTTCATATTTTCAGTAACATAATTCATCTGAATTACTAGAAATAAAGGGAAGTAGTCTTTGTTCAAACGCTACTTCCTAAATCTAAAATGAAAATTTGACCATTATTTCTGAGAACGCTTTAAACATTGATAACTTCTAACTATAGCTTCTTCATCGAGAAGTTGCATATACATAATATTGAGCATTTATTAGTAAGGAAATAAAATGTCAAATTCAGTAACAGTTTAGAGTTTATAGGAGAAAACATCCCTTGGTAAGTTTATATATGTAGATTGTCAGTTCTCCTGATTAAATCTTGAAGACAAAATTTGTACCATACAGATAAGGTTTTTCAGAACACGCAATTCTCGTACTGCGTGGCCTTTCTTCATACCGTCCACGATTAGCGCTTACTTTGACTGAGAACCACTGGCGTCAACGCTTGAACTTGTGCGGAGAACCGCAACATTGTGAAGCAGAATGGCATACTGTCGTCCTTAGTGACGAATCGCGATTTTGTATAAGTATGTACGATGGCCATAGAACGATACGACGCCGGCGTGAAGAGCGACGCGAAATTGGGTTTGCTGCTGAGAGGCATGTACACAGGATTATTGGAGTAATGGTTTGGGGGGCTATTCCTTGAGGTAGCCGATCACTACTTCCGTTTATTCGAGCCAGTATGACACCTGCGGCGTTCCCAAGATTTAAACCCTATCGAACGTGTGTGGGACAGACCACTTTGCACCATCCTCCGCAAATTTTGGTGCAGTTAACAACGAAGCTCAAGTTGCTTGGAACAAAGGGACACAAGTAGATATCGACCATCTGATTTTGTCGACACCTAGACGTTCACAGGAGTGTATTCAGCTACGGGGTCACCAAACACATTACACATACCACAAATCCGTAAAAGGTTTCCCTTAATCTTGCTGGGTTACTAGAAAGAACAACGACAGATACCAACGACAAATTAATATTGTTTGAAGTCGTTTCATTATTCCTGAGCGTTCCAGTTAATACAACTCTAAGTATTTTAAAAAGAATTTTGTTTTCTTAATCAGTGCCGACGAATATTGTCAAAAAAATAGATGTGAGGTGGGAGGGGTAAGCATTAGAATACACTAACAAAGCTAGATACCACGGTATAGTTTTCGATCGATCCCTCATACACATATGCATATTACTGCCAAAACACCAAGCAGAAAGTGACTACTAGGAGCAACTTTCTTAAAAACTGGAAAGGAGCAACTTGGGTCCAAACCCCAAAAGAACAATAGTTGAAGCCATACGTTTCTCGACAGTAGAATATGCCTGCCTAGTTTGCGGTGGATCCATACATGGCAGAGAGGTCACTACGGCGCTAAACGACAATAGCCGAATAATCACTGGCTGCATGAGAGCTGCCCCACAATCACTACTACACTAACCAGCGGGTTTTGCGTTCTCGGAAGATCGAAGACCCAGTGCCCAGTATGTGGAAACGTTTAAACACAAGTTTGATGACAGACACCTCCTATGAGGAGGAACCTCAAGGACCTTGCCCGCTCAAGTTCAGAAGAAGTTTGATGAGATCTGTTAGCGTAGAACTGTCACAAAAATATTCCGTACATCAGGAACCCTTGTAAGGAATGGAGCTGGAATGGGAAACCTGGCGTATACTAAACCGAATGCATACTGGTATTGCTCCAGCCAAATCCAACTTGGCGAAGTAAGGTAAAGTAGGACAGGATGATTTGAGGGCAGAATGTATCACATTTGGCAATATGTGAGCGTGTCCCTCAGAATGGACACTCGATGATTTGTGGCTCGCTTATAGTGAAGAAGTTGACGCAGCTCGTTTTTGGGCCGAAAGCCTGTAGTTGTAGGATTCGGACACGAAAAAGTAAGTAAACAAAGTTTAATAAAAAATTATATTTCTACGAATTCGGCACCATAATGGCTAATACTCTCTCAGCCTTTCTGGAAAAACTTATTCTTAACCAACTTTGAACAAAAATTACAAAAATTTTCATAGACCTTCCCCAAAGGGTGATAGATATACATATGAGGAGCAAAATTTCAAAAGGAATATTATCCCTTTGTCACGAATTGGAGAAAAGAGTTGTTTTGTGATTGCTGCAAAACTGAATAATGAAAATTAAATTTGTAAAGTGATATAGATAATACAAACTTTTGTAAAGCCAAATAATGACAAAAATTAGAAATTTAGTTCATTTACAAATTTGTTTAACTGACTAATTAAATAGGATAAAATTCCTTTCGGACAAAAATGTAAATTAAACTTTATTTGACATTAATTTTTCTGAAAATAGTAATAGTACAAAATAAATTTATTATTATTAAACACTTTTTATTATTACTAGAAAAAAATATTAATTTTGAATGTTATATACAAACACCACCATCATTCTCATTGCAAGCACAAGGTTCATTCTCTTCTTGGCTGCTGGAGGAATTTAGGTGTGGTTCATCCAAGAGTAATTCTTAAAAAAAAAACAAGTTTTCTTCTTGCTGCCAATTTTCGTGGTATAGTAGTAACAATGTTTTAAGATTTTTAATTTTTTTCTTATTTTCATATAAATAAAAAAATAAAATTTCATTTGAAAAGAAACTTTAGGATAATAATCTTTTTGAAAAATTGCAATCTTTTGACATTTCTTTTATATGAGATAAAAATTTTTTAGAACGCATTCAGTTTGGTGACATGTAGATGTAGTATTGAAGCATCCAACACTACTTATACGTTAGTAGCTGGATTAATTGGATAATATTCCTTTTGAAATTTTGCTCCTCATATGTAGATGACATTTTCGCTGTAAGTTGAACAAAATTGGCTTGGAAAACTTTTTTCACTCAGTAAATAACAAATGTCTTTTCGTCAAATTTACATTTGAAGTAGAAACCTTATCGTTTTAAGACTAATTATCAACAACGATGGATAATTTCTTCAATCCAGGGAAAAAAGAACACCGCCAAAAACACAAATTTAGAAAGATTAAAAACATAATAGCCAATAAAAGAATGTCGAAAAGTCTTTGATTGACGACGGTGAAAATACAACGAGCAATTAAAAAAGTTAGGTACGCATTATTTTTTAGAAGTACCTACGGGTTTGGTGGTTTAGCCGAAATTAAATTAGAGTTACCGCTAAAGTGTATGTTGGAATAATAATAATTATAATAATTATTAATAATAATAATTAATTAATTAATTAATAATAACTTAGTATCTATCTACCTTATCTCTTGTAACATATTACAACTTTATGAGAAGACCTAAAACCTACCAATCCGTATTTATTTCTTGTGCTTTTTGCCTTTGATGTTTTTCTGTCTGATATGCATTTGTGCACAGATTTCTTCCAACGTTGCTTTAACAATTATATTATTTAATCTTAACATCGTTCTGATTTGTCAGATGTTTTCAATTGTTTGAATGCGATTTTATTATAGTGATGACTCCTTTCAATTTTGTATTGTTCGCTAATTTTAATCTACTCTCTTTTGTAAGTATTTTTTAAATTTTCCACATTTCATTTAAATAATATGTGACTTGTGTCTTTTCATTAATTGTAGTAAACTCCTGATGAAGTTAAATCGTTCTCAGTTAAATAAACAACGAAATATTGAGGTTTGAATAGATAGACTTTTAATGACTCCAGTCACAGAACGCATACCTGAGTACTACTACTAGGATATACATGGATATCATTGTGTCTAGTTAACACATTGGGAGTTCTATAGATCGCCGGTACTGTTTCCAATATGTAAACACAGGGTAATGATAACATTTCTACCTTCCAGAAGAGGTCCCTGCACTAATGCCGCCTGGTCACACCCGAAATATTACGGATTGACCACTTTTGCAATCGGAAAATTCTAGAAGCCTGTCCGTAGTTACCCCAATATATCACACCGTAATGAAACTCCGATTCAAAACATGTAAAATAATATTGCTTCAAAACATCTCGGTCTGTGACTCTTGCTAATCTACAAATGGAGTAATATACAGGAGATAAAGTAGTCGGCGGCTGCTCAACATGGGTCGACCAACCCAAATCCGAATCAATGTGAATACCCAAGAATTTCACAGTAGATATCTGCTGAATGGATTGATGTTGAATTCTTAATAAATATCTCTGTCGTATCCCGTTGCTTGCCTACCGTGTTCAGTAAAGTGCAAAGATAGAGAATCAGGTTACAACATGATAACGCATTGCCCTGTACAGCAAGGACAACTGTTCAGTATTTAGCCGAAAACAAAATCAAATTTATAGAACAACATGTGTGACTTCTGGATACTTTTTGAGCTCAAAAACTATATGATAGGGACAAGGTTTCAGTCAGAAAAGGGATTGACAATCACCGTTAAGTGTGTTTTTGACAGTATCCCTAAAGGCAACTGGTTGAATGCTTTTAGACTATGGAAGGAGAGAATGGTTAAGTGCATTATTGTAAATAGATATTATTTTGAACATATTTAAAATAAAAGTTCTAAAAACTTGTATCAATCTTTGTATTCTAAATAATTGTAACTTAGCCCTCGTACATAAACTGTCAAATACTATATACCGACTAGGATTTCTACGTAAGATGAAATTCCGGTTTCCTTCCAAAACCATCTACTCCTTATCAATTTGATAATTTTTTTGTAAAGTATATGGCACATCATCATCATCAAAATTATCATTAATGATAATTTTCTGCAATTTTCAGTGCAGATCTTCACTGCAGAATTCTAATCTATTTTTCAGCATTTCACACATTTCTTCGTATGGATCTATGTCACTTATTTCATCGCAAAGAAAGTCAAACGTTTTGAATCGTCGGTTATATCAAAAGATAGTTAGTTTCTACCTTGTACTTTGAAGAAGCCTTCCAACTTCTGTATCCAGTTTCTAAAATTTAATAACGTATCTTATGATTTGATAAAAAGTTGCAAACATAAACTTACGTTCTATATTACAGTGTATATGGTACGAACTTACTTATTTTCATTAATAAAATTTGTCACCTGAAAACCATGAAAATAAAATAGTATGTATTACACGTCAGTATTTAATATTCTTTTCAGCAAATAGAAATAGAAATCAATATTTACGGTCATAACACTCTCTAAACTTACACTCTACCTATATATTGATTTCCATTCACATAATTTTGATGTCAAGTTTGGTTCATACAGAAACCTTTATAGAGGAGTCTGTAAAATGAATCACTTGCGAAACATTTATGTTTATATTGCAAAAATGTTGATTTATTTTATTCAACAGTCAAAGAAAGAAAATACTTTTGTGAAAGGTCTCATTTCGAGAGATCTTTCAGAAGAGAAACAAAATAAATCAGATCTTACGTAATACAAACGTGGACGTTTGCTTTCCGTCACTAGAAACATTAAGAAACCTTTTAGGCGACACGAAAGATAAAGTCGAAGTAAAGTACAGGCTAGCGATTTATTTACCACATTTCTTCGGATGAGTGCGGGAAAGCTTTGTGTATATTAGACTGACGAAGCATCAGACGAGATCAGACACGACGAAGTGTATGAAACAGAATAGTTTATCATCGTTATACAGGATTCGTTAAATATACGTGCTGTACCAAACCTATTTACATAGCAAGAATATGTATATGTATGTATGTATGTATGTATATAGTATTTACTTAATGACTTAGCAGAAGTTTACGTTCAACTATGTTCACGTTTACTTAATAAGGAGTAGTTGGAGATAATATACTAATTGCAAACCTTTGAAGTATGTATTTTGCGATTCTGATTTTATACAGCGTTTTCCACGTAACCCGTTCGTTAGAAGTTTTCTGTGTTAACGTTTTAGGGCAGTTCTGAAAATTTGCAGGGTTGTTACGACATTTTGTATTAAGGTTCTGTTAAAAATTAACCGGTTTTCAATTATGTATTTTGATTTTTGTGATTTTTTTTGCTTTTGCAAAAGACATATCTAAGCCGTGAATGAACCGAACTGCTTTATATTTCTGCTGTAGGCGGCGAAAGGTAGAAGAGATTGTTTAACGTATATACAGTTAATAAATCTCTTACAGAGTGTTCCGAATTTAATGTGTATTTAAGTAATTTTCAAAAAAGGAAAAATCGATTTCTTTTACTGGAACATTCTGTATGTGAATGCACCATACTAGGCAGACAAATATTTTACCCATCGAACAGTTGTAGGTGTCCCTATGTCTATCTGTCATAGTTTGGGAGTTATTGGCATTTATTTTTTTAAATTGAACATTATTAGTAGTGAGCTTTGGAAAATAAATTCTAAATAGTTTTGGAATTAGACAAATTGTATGAAATTGAATTCATCAAACAAAATAACAAATATACATTAACAACAACGTCAATAAGAAAGAAAATTAAATAAAAATAAAAAAATAAAACCAAACAATGCGTTCCCAATGATATTTATAAATGTTCAAAATGATTTCCGTTCCGATCTAACTAGAGCATAATTTTTCTTCGTAACTCTGTTGTAGTGGCTTTTCTTACATTGTCCGCGTTCAAGTTTCGAAAACTGTCCCGTCGGTTTATAAGGTCTTCTATCTTGTGTACAGAAGACGCGTAAACTTCATTTTTTATCTGACCTCATAAATAAAAATCAATGGGAGTCAAATCGAAGGATCTAGGTGGCCAGCACCAAGGTCCATTTCAGCCGATCCACCTATCCTCAAAGATATTGGTTACTTCTTGCGAAGAATGCTGGGGGTGCTCCATCCATTTGAAACCAACATTGCCGTATGAGATTCCGTGGTAGGCTATTCAAAAATGGCACTAGTACTTCCCTTAGCAGTTGTAAATACCTGACGCTTGTTAAATTTTCGTTATATATTTCGTATGCAACGCGGTTGTGTACAATTATTGCGAAAGCATTGAAGCTAAAAGTGTCTTGAAAATTTGCTTCTCTAACAGCTTGTGGATTTTGTTGCGACCAATGATGACAATTTCTTCTATTAATAATCCCTTCACGGCTAAATATCGAGTCATCTGTCCAGATAATTTTAGATAGAAAATTGGGATCTTCTTGTGTTTTCGTTAAAATGAACTCACAAAACTGGATTCGTCTATCTTGATCTCCTGGACGAAACGTCTGAACTGGTTGAAAGGAATAAGGACGCATTTTATTTATCTATAAAATGCTATGTATCGATGTACATGATATCCTTAAATCTGCTGAAGCTGCCGGTGCAGGGCAGGTTGGATACCCATGAAAGTATCCCAAAACAACAATTTCAGGTCATGGTCAAATATTGTAATTATCATTTTGTGCAGTTTCTGCCCTTTAGAGTGCAGTGTGATTGAAAGTTAAGACCTGATCTATTAATTAATTATATTTAGAAGACAAAGTGGAACATTTGGTTTAGGTACATAAGATAAAATAATGTTTCCTAAAAAATTTATATGTAAATGAACTAAAACGTTAAGATTCTTCTGGCATTCAACTTAGATACACATAACAACAGCATGTATGTAAATGTTAACGTTAGTAAATGCAGCAAACAATAACAAACATAACAAAACCGGCCTTAAACGGACTTAAGACGCTTACTAAATTTAAAGTAATTAAAGTCATCTGAAACTTGGCGCTTTAACGAAGCGTCTCAATTAAACATTAATTACCCCGTGGAAGCATCTACAATACTTACCGCTATGGAATTTCCGTGTCCTCCGTATCCCATATTAGCCAACATTTCCGGTGAAAACCTGTTAAAGAGGCCGCCCCACGCTTCAGCTTGTTTGCCTAGCAAACAAATGGCTATCACAGCTATTAATCCTTTCATTGTTGTCGTCCTGAAACAAAAGGGTGTGAATTTAATCAAAACGTTGATGCGTCGTATGGAAATTGCTCGGCGAGGACGTGTCAAATTTTATAGCGAGACTTTACAATTTATTGGCGTTTTCTCTGTGTATGTTCGATGTGTGTACAATGTGCTTTTTCTCTTATTATCCTCGTGCGGAAATGACATTTTTGTATTGTAGCGAATTGTTTTCAGTTTTTATTTTATTACATTTCGTGAATCAGTAACTGGAATAAAACGATTTTGTGATGTAGATCGTTAGTTTTTGTATCTTTAATAGAATAGAAAGACAACAAGGAAGCTTTAGCAAAACTACGAAAGCTTTTGGATGATATCATAGACTTCCACCTACCTAACCTAGATAAGGGCCTGAAAGGTGCAAACATGCTGTTCATCCATTGCTACTTTATTTCTGTATCATAAAAACGGACTCCTGTTTTACTTCTAGTTACAAAGCGGTTCAAATATTTCAGAATTTATTATCTATCATCTTTTTTATGCTGAAATAGTCCAGTCTCATTTCATTAATCATGAACGTTGTCCATATTATTTAGGCACAAATCGGCCATTTGGTATCTTTTAATTTTCAAAAGGTTTCTTGTTTTAAATGGCGCAAACCAATTTATCCTATTCGCGTATGATAGGCACCGATTGCCAAGTATATTTGATGATGGTCTGATACTGTAATTTATTGATTTTCACAATTACATTTCATATGCTTTCTTTCAAAATTTCAAAATTCGGGCACGATGTCACTGGATTTTATGATATCTATAGCTCTATCTGTTTATTCTTAAATGTCTTCTACTTGTTGTAAACATTTTCAAATTCCATGAAAGTGTTCTTTAAAAAGAAATAAAAAAACTATACGTTTATATTGTGGATACATCTCATGTCACCCTCCCTACCTATTTAATTTTTGCATAAATGTCAAAATCCTATTCTCACATGTGTGATCTAAAGGTGTAACTAATTCTTTTTTTAATTATTTGTAACTGCAGGAAGCTGTTCATTATTATTTTTTTTCAAAGAAAAACTTAATGGTTTGCTTTATGTTTGAGACACTTTTATCCATCATTTTAAAAAGAAAATTCTAAAAATGCTATTCCGTCATAAAACCACATATTGCTCAAAGTTCAGGTGTTTCGATACAACGGTTAGCGCTAATGGCCTGCTTCTTAGTGCGGTGCTACTGGGCTTGAATACTGGTACTTAGAAGGTCTTGGATTCCCTGCATTTGGTTTTCTATAGTTTCTCAACTCCCACGGCAAATACGGAAAGGCAACATTCTAAATTGGTGTACAGCCACAGGCGTAATACTAGCTTATGACCGGCCGATGTTCCCTGTAATTAGCGCAAGGGTTTGGAGGATACTAAGGCATAAATTATTATACATACATAAATTTTTAATTAAATGAGTTCGAAAGTGCTTGTAATCTCTGTTTATTATATATTTTTTTTTGTGATACTGCAAGAGATTTCGTTTTTATTAATTTTTTTAATCCAAAATACGCCGTATCGTATTCATTGCCATGATTCATTTTTCCAAAAGCAACAATATATTCGGAAGTAACTTGAAACATAAATTATAGAAGCACTAGATTAATTTTGCTTTCATTCTAAATTTAGAAAAAAGTATGAATGCAACTAATTTATTCACGTTGGAGCTTTGAAATACTATTTGTATTATTATAGCTTCCTATCCAATAATATTATGCGATGACTATGAATAGCTTCCGCCAGTTTTACTGCTTCCTGCTTTACGGCTTACAGTTTGTGGTTTACCTCGTCTATAAATTATAACCTCAAATTGCATTTACAAAGGTCAGCTGCGATTATTGCCGGTATGCGTAGCATGCAGTGTGGATTTCAATGCAACGTATGATTTTGGATAATTAAATATGTTATGAGCTAAAACCTTCCTCAAATATAATTTAATTTCAGGTTATACCTTCACAATGATGAGATGTCGGCGAAATATAATATTCATCGTGTCATGTATTATACTTTACAAGTTTGCAAGCCATTTAACTTTTTAAATCAAAAATTATGGATTCTTTCTTGTTTCAAATTTATGAACCCTCTTTTTATATTTGCGAAAATTTGAATGTTTTATCTTCTTTTAAAATCGTTCTCGGAAGTTTCTGATTTTTGCAAGTATAAAATATGAAACTTATTTCGTACGGGTAATATTTCAACGAAAAATTTCAGTGGAGCTTACTAGTGGTGATAAAGCTACAACAAATACTTTTTGATATTAATTAGTAATTTTACTACTCGAATAATGAATTGCCGAATAAACGTTTACAAAAACATACGGTTTTGAATACACTTTTGTATAAAACTTTAGAAATACTAACGTTGCTCACAAACCTTACAGATTTTTGGATATTGCCTACAAAATATGTCTAATAGAACTAGAGAATAGCAGCAGTATTTGGTGTTTATGAACAGGTCACATTTAGTTTGAAGTTCAGGTGCTTACAAGTTTAAATAAAATACTAAATTAACTAATTAGGTGTATGTTCATTCGCAATTCATACATTCCGAAATATTGTACCTATCGTTCTAAATACTTAGGGATAGTGTTCAGTAGAGGAATAAATAAAATTTGGTTTCTATTTTTGTTTATCTTTAAATTTACTAAACCAAGTAAAATAGAGGCTGTTTCAAATTTGAGGACAACCATGGAAATCCCCAAAATGCCAGATATAATTAAATTTGGCAAAATTGGACAGGGCTTTTAAATTTTGGAGTCATTTGAGAGATTTTTTTTGATTTCGCAAATGTATGCATAATAAAATAAGACTTATAAATTATAACAATTAAAACAGATAGAAGAGTTATGCCAAGCAATTGATAAAGTAACACAAAAGCAATTTGACTACTAATGTATTTAAAAATTGATGTATTTAGGTGTGCAGCACAACAGGAAACCCAAAAATAGCAGTTGATGCTTATTTTCACATTATCCGGAACTAAACCAACTCAATGGCACGTTGTTGGCAACATAGATATGCAATGTTGTCAAATTTAAAATGCTTATCTCGCACCGTTTTGGAAATTCTTATAATTTCCCTTGAATTTGAAACACTTTGTAATTCCTGCACAAAGAACAGTTTCTCAGCTCATTAATTCCTAAGACACCAGAGGCTAATATTCTATAGGTACGAGTTTTAAACAAACGAAATAAAGCTTTGTATATCCTACTGGCAATTAAAAAAATGGCAAAAGTTTCCACGGGAGCCGTTCTTCGTAGTAATAAAAATAAATTTTGGTGATAGGATGACTGTGGACTGTTGTTAAATATACGGTGTTTTCAAAAGAAATATAATTTATCCTGAAAAGTACACAGTATTACTTCAGAGAAAACCTGCACAAATAAGAAGTAGGAAACGGATACATAGAATTCTCGGAAAACGAATGAGAGAACAAGCATTATAAGCAGATCAAATGACCTTTTTTCTTGCCAAAACCGTTGATAGATATCTTCAACTGCTGTAAATCAGATCATCTCTGACCTTTGTTTCTTATATTATTTCCGACAGGAAATGGAGCTACTGACAAAAGAATCTTCATCAACAAGATAAAACGTCGTCATAGCTTTCAGTGCATTTTAAGTAGTACATAAACAACACTAGAATGAGTGCAAATAAGTTCAAAAATATGCAAGCTATGTGTAGAGATTATATGTACCTATACTTATGTGCAAACAAGGTTGCAATAAATTATAAAAGTGTATTAGGTTTGATTAGGTTATTATTTGGCAGGTAAAAGATTTTGCGTTGATGTTTTAATTTTGCACTTCATCTGTATTTCTTCGTATGTATGTATGTATTTCCGTGGAACTTCGATCTAAACCTCGATAGAAAGTATCAAAAGCAAAGCATTGGGATAGTCAAGCCACTATAATAGCATTGTGCTCTAATACAATCAGCAGAAAGTTAGTATGAGAAGACTAAATAACCTGGTAAAAGGAAACAAATTTGCACTATGCTAGAAACTAGGACACAACGGCAACGACAAACCTAACCTATTAGCACAAATTTTATTTGCGATATCAGAGCCATTCAGTAGCATAGGCATCCTTATGAAAAAATCTTCTGGGAAGATCATGCTAGAACTAAGCAGAAACAGAATACGTGTCTCTAAAGGGCATTGCTACCTTGGAAAACATATGGCAAAGATAAATCTGGAACTCACTGGAGACTGCGGATTAAGCGGAGCGGAAGATGAAAGTCCCTAACATCTGGCATCACACTTCATTGCAATTTCAGAAAACCATGTCAACCACCTCGGCAAAGACTTCTCTGATACCATCACAGCTGTTGCAGTTTATTAAAGCTCTGGGGTGCTGAAAGTGAAGGAGCAGCTTATAGTTTATATAATTCGACAAAACAGACCGCAGACCAGGTCGGAGTGCAATAGCACCCTTAAATTAGATCCAATCTAAATCCGTGTAATCATTGGTTAATTTTTATATCTATTGCAATTCTAAAAATTGTCAAAAAAATTGAAATCTTTCTCAAACTTTGGAAGAGTACGTGGCCCAAAATGGAGTGATTCCGCCGCTGCAATTATTGCAATATCTACTTGTCCATATTCCTGTAATTAGTTTTACCTTTGTTTCCACATAAAAGAGGTCCTTTCTGATTAATAAAGGGATATATTATTAAAAACGCTAACAGACACTAAATTATGTTAAACGAAGTTAGTTTATCTTGTTTATTTTAATTTCGAAGATGCAACAACGCATAAATCCTGCACATTTTGGAGAAGCTTGCAACCTAAAATTGACCTATTTCATAGCTAAAGAAAATACATCCCACTTGTATAGTATTTTCATCGCAAGTTGCGGTGGACGTCATCAATAACGTTTGTGCTGTTGCCGAAGTGATAACTGTCAAATGTGACACATAGGTTTGTAGGTTATGGAAACGATTAAAAAAATATGATTGTAACTGGTTTTTGGCATAATTATATATGAGTAAACGCCTATCTACTTATGAAAATAACTGTTTTGTAAAAGAGAGGGTTAAAGAACTCCAGAAATTAATAAAGAAGGCAAGTGAAAATATTTGACGCGCTATCTTATAAACGACACAACAGTATTTATCAAAATTTTGCAATACTGTTCTGGTTACTTTCAGTACTGACAACTTTTCAGTGGACTAGTTCGCATATTAGACTTGGCGTTATAAGATACTTTTTATTATACCAGCATCATAATGTTGGTTTCTAGTATGCATGCATCATAAACCAATCAAAACACACCCATAAGCGTGCATAATCGGGCGTTTATCGCACGGCGTGCGTAAAGAGGTTGCTTGGTAACAGCCAATCCCAAGCGTTTAATAGTCCAGTGAAATCTCAAATGACATATAGGTACATGTCACTCGATAAAATGTATTGAAATTATTGATTTGATTTCTTCGAGTTAAAATTATTGTTGCATTTATACTAAAAAATATCGTATGACAGTGCATAATTAGCTTTTAAAGCACTCGTAACGTTAAAGCCACTCCTCTTCGCGTCGTGGCTTTCAACTCGTTACTCGTGCTTTAAAAGCTCGATTATGCACTAGTGTCATAATATACTAATTTCAAACGCAATTGCGTGCGAAATCGGGCCATTAAAACACCGGGGTGTTTTAAAGTCGCCTAGGCAACAACAAGTTTAAATATGGCAGTAATTACAGTAAACAGGCATTTATTGTTTCTTTTTCAAATAAACACTAATGGTACATTAATGGTACAATTATTATTGTTGAAAATCTCCAGAACTCTCATATTTTTTATAATACCTATGCAATTTTTGATTTTTGTGGAATTAATTTCAATTCGGCTTGCTCAGCTAATCGTTCAACTTCCGAAGAAATCTCTCCAATCATATTGTCCATTCTAAATTCAAAAAATTTGAGATTAAATGTCATAGCAATCACATAGCAACCAATCAACAATAATTGCTATCCGTTTCTATGTTCATTATTAAAAATTAGAACCACACGTTACTTTGTAAAATGCACCAATCTTCTATTCTTTTTGTTATTTTCGCATTGTAGTGCAGGTATAATAAAGACTAGCGTATAATATGCGTGTA
Source organism: Popillia japonica (assembly GCA_004785975.1). Taxonomy (NCBI): domain Eukaryota; kingdom Metazoa; phylum Arthropoda; class Insecta; order Coleoptera; family Scarabaeidae; genus Popillia; species Popillia japonica. The sequence goes on from SMLS01050783.1 coordinate 36,066, forward strand.
TAAGTGCCTTTAAAGCACTTGCGCCATTTAAAAGCACTCCTCTTCGCGACGTGCTTTTAAACATGTCGCGCGTGCTTTAAAGGCTTATTTATACACTTATATTATAATATACTATTATGTTTGTCATTCCGAAGATTCAATTGATGACGTGCACCGCAACTTAGACGAAAATACCATACCACTCTACTACTATTCTTTTATTTTATAAGATTTGATCAAATTACACCCAATTACACCTGAAGGTTATTATTTGTTAGAAACGTATTTTTCTGTCCATGAAGATTTTTACTTGGTGTAGAAGAAGGAGGCGGTTTCAGAAAAGCAGCAGTGCATTACTCGTACTGTGTGTATATTGGAAGTACGATGATGTGTTTGATGTTTGCATTATCTGTGAATATCTCTGACAGTGACAGGTAATTGTCATTTTTGTGGAGAACATAAGTCATTCGGCCATTTTAACCACAGTACAAATTATCTCAGGTAGGACTAGGACATTTCATGACATATCCTGCTTTGGTAGCTTCAGATTTGTTAAAACTATTTCACTCACTCAAACAACTTTCAAGCAGCAATTATAATCAAGCAAGTGTGAAAATACATTCAAAATGTATTAAAACTACCAAATTTGATTGTAAAAAATTCTAAGCATGGTTCACGCATTTGCATTGCTTATTGGCAAAAAATGGTTTAGTGTGTTAAAGTGCAGCTAAATCTCTTTCTCTTTTAATTTTTTAAAACAACATTAAACTTAAAATATAATTAGAACTATCCAAAATAAATGCTTGTATCAGACAGAACTTGCAAAAGTTCAACAGTATAATTGGGAACTGCTTGGCAACATTGGATTGAATGTCTGATATAGCCGTCGATTTCCGCAGACATTAGATTTGATTAATAAAACTGATTGTGAGCTGAAAATGTCTGATTGATAAAACTGCAGCGACTTAAAGCGAAGGTTATTGCGGCGGCGTTGCTTACTAAAAATAATTGCTTGTATTGATCTGTCTAGTTGTACAGACCTGAAGTAGTCCCATCACTTTTATGAGAGGTTTGTAGATGGCAAAATATGTAAGAAGGAAGTCGCATAAACTGTGTACAAAGTGTGTTAATTGAATAATCCTATTGGGTAAAAATTACTTTAGCCAAAGTTTCCACGTAAGCGGCTTTTGTTCCAATTAGTATACTAACATTGATTTGCATTGCATTATTTTGGAAAAACGTACTTTATTGATTGAGATAATCGATAATTTGGTTAGGTCAGAATGAAGAAAAATAATTGCAAAAAATACCAATTTTGTAAGTCGAACTATAAATTAATTTTAATTAATGCTTTTGTCTGCCGAAAATAAGTGTTAAATTTATTTCTTAATTAGATCAGACAATTAAAACCGAAGGAGAATTAAACGACATTGTCACTCTAAAAGTTAATTCTACAAAATTTGACAAGTAGGCGGCTTTGTGCTAATGTAAGCGCTTAATCTGTTTCACGTTACATTATCTTTCTAATACTAGACGCGAGTTTTATTTGAGGTATTACTTGATAATTTTTTCATTCAGCTCTGAATCTGAAGAAATTCAGCGTTTACTTTGTGTCAAGACCTAAGGAAAACTATGACGACTATGACATTCCAGAAAAGTGTAAGCAAAGCATGATAAAATTTATTCACAAGTTTTGTCAAATTTTCCTAAAATCAAAAATAGTATCCATTATCGTAGATTTCTATCAGAACTTTAGTGAAATATAGGACTAAATAATAGCAGATTGTGTTAGGTAGATTTTTGGAAAAACATAGCAATGAAACATCAATTGTGGGAGGAAATTTATGCTCCAGCTTTACTAAAATTTTCTCAAATATAGATACATACATAAATGATAATGACATCTGTGTTCTAACAAAAAATATGAATTTAAATTTTCTATAAATTTCCAACTAAATTACTTAAAAATAAAACCAATTTTTATCAAGTAAAGGTATCTTCTGATTCACACATTTCATTTTAATTATTCATGATGTAGTAACGAGGGGACGGAATATTTTAGAAATTTATTGTAGCATTCAACAAATATATTTGTTGGTTCTTTTATTTCATGAACAATTTCCCGAATATAGAAAGTATTTAGTTGCAGAGTAAAAAAGTGATTATATAAAGTTGGACAAGAAATACGATATCCCCAAAGCAAATCCAAAAACAGCAAATGAAATAAATAAGTATAAAGGGATTTAGTTCAGAAAGTTTTAGTTTAGTACTCGCTTAAAAAGTTTTGAAGCGTGTATAAACTACATTTCAGAAATTTGTTCAGAAAATGTAAAACCATTAAGAGGAAACAAAGTTTGAAAGAACAAAGCGAACGCTCAAAAGAAATTACACCGAATAATCTATCACGCAATTTAACAAAGGAGCATGAGTATAATTTTTCCTCAGGTTAAACATACCTATTCAGATAATCTTAGCCCTTATCATTTATTTATTTATTCAGATAAATAAATTTGATTAAAACGCAAAATTTGTATTTGGTGCTAAAAGCTTGAATAAAATCGTGTGCACTGTAACAAGCATAACTTACCTTTCCTCGCTCAAAGTGTGTTAATAAAGAACGGTTGTACACAGAGTCGAAAGCTTTATGTGTGTAATATGAAAGCACAAGCTTTGCTGGAATTTGTGAATGACTTGATTACAACACCGTACTGCAGTTGACTCGATCTATATAAAGGCATTCAGTTATATGTGTGCTTGTCGGTCGACATCGGCCGTTTTCGGTAAGGGCTACGACGAGGAACCTACCGTTGTCCTAGGTGACCGTGTTTAGAGCGAGATTTCGCAGCTTTCGGTCGAAAGCTCGCGACTGCTATCTACATACACTTGAACTTGTTGCTCGATAAATTTTCTTTTCCTACGAATTGGAATGAACACTTACGCATGAAACATTTGTTTGCTATTGAAATAGCATTATGAGGAAAGCTTATTCCCAGATTTCTAGGTTATTTTATATAGGCGCATATTTTCAGAAGTTATTCACTGAATTTAACATTTTTTTTCTTATAATTAGCTTCGTCTTTATAGGTTTCTTCATGAAGTTTATCTCCTTATATGAAGATGTAACAATATACCCTCTAAATTTGCAGTAGTTTATGTTGGGTTTTCCAAAGAGCTGTGAGGGTGTTGGCATTTAAATTTGACACGCTTTTAGCAATACATACTCGCATTTGCATAGAAAATACACACAATTAAAATTTTTCGTTCAGTCACAAAAACATGAAATTGATTCTGATTAACGGAAAGAATACCCATTCCCTGAGTACAAACTACACACAAATTTTTAGTGTCTTCGTCTGCTCATAAATTGAGAAAAATAAACATTAGAATTTTATTAAAAATGGAAGATGTAACGCGTAAGTAAAAGATCAAAACTGCCATAGTTGTGGAAATTTTTATTCACAAATATTCACTGGATCTCTTGGTGCCGTGGTGGTAGAACTCTAGATCACTATCACCCACAGGACATCAAACACTTGGATAAATGCCAACGCGTTTCGACAGCAATGCTGTCATTATCAAGGCGATAATAAAACTAAATAAATTGACAACAACCACTTAACAGGAAAACTAAAAATTACACGTAAACAAACACCAACTGTTTCGCATCATTAACTTCGCATTAACGAAAACAATGACGAATGTGGAATAGGACCATTGTCACTGTTCATCAAACACGACTTGTTGTTGTAAATCTCCAAACTTTCAAAAACATTTAGAAATTTACAATTACTAATCGGTGGAATTAATTTTACATTAGAATGATCAATATTATGATCGTTTTCGAAAATATGTTGGGCAACGCTGGACTTCTCAATTCTGTTATGTTTAAGATTAGCCATATGCTCCTTGAACCTAGTTGAGATGGAACGCCTTGTTTGCCCAATATATTTTTGATTACAATTTTTACAACTAATTTCATAAATCCCCGACTTTTCCAGAGGCTGTACCTTATCTTTAGGGTTACCGATCCGACTTCTCAAATTAGTGCCTGAACTGTAAACCGTCCCAAGATCCAGCCCCTTGAAGATTTTACTCAAACCTTTAGTGATAGAGGGAGCAAAAGGGAGGGTAACAAAAGGTGTGTTAGTGACTTCTTCTCGAAAAGTCGTGGATTCTTTCAAAAAATTTCTATAATTAAACTTCCTAATTAATTTATAAATAATTTGAGGTTGGAAACCATTACACCTGGCTCCATGTTTAATGACTTCTAGCTCTTTCTCATATCTCGACCGATTAGTAATTGTAAATTTCTAAATGTTTTTGAAAGTTTGGAGATTTACAACAACAAGTCGTGTTTGATGAACAGTGACAATGGTCCTATTCCACATTCGTCATTGTTTTCGTTAATGCGAAGTTAATGATGCGAAACAGTTGGTGTTTGTTGACGTGTAATTTTTAGTTTTCCTGTTAAGTGGTTGTTGTCAATTTATTTAGTTTTATTATCGCCTTGATAATGACAGCATTGCTGTCGAAACGCGTTGGCATTTATCCAAGTGTTTGGTGTCCTGTGGGTGATAGTGATCTAGAGTTGAAATTTTTATTACTTTTTGCAATTAGTGACTTTCAAATTTGAAATATTCATTCCTGTATAGTCTGAAATTCCAAAACCGATACAGGAACGGATCCAAAACTAGGAAGGGGGTAGGGGTTGACGTTGATAGATTGAAAACCAATTTTGTTAGAGCCCTAGGAGCATCTCCAATAATTAATTTATTTGGCGGAAGTACACGCCATAGATCTTTCGTTCCTGAAAAGCCTAGATAAAACCTTGAAGAGCGATAACCAACTTGCTTTAAAAGCTGTAGCCAGTCCTAGCTTTGAGTGTAAATTGGTCAGATGAACGTGATGCACCTGCCTACAAAAACAGGATATCTTTTATGTGTCTTCCAGGGCACACAAATACACAGGACTAGAACACCTCTTTGCCGTAAAAAAACGACAGCTTAAATTAAAATTCGACTTAAATGTATAAAATATTCTCTATAGAACTTTAGTTTGTGTTATCAATTGACCCCCCATTTACAATTGATTATTTTCTTACCGAATGGAACGTTCTCAGAGAAGAAAAAAATCAGTAAAAATTATACTGTGTTAAATCTAACAAAAATGTAGTAACAAGTTTAATTGACGTAACAGGTCTGATAGTAAGATAATCATAGAGTAATCAGAGACCATTACAGTAACTTGGAGCTTCAATACTGAGATAATATATTGGTACTTCGATACTGCACTGGAAGATTTCATACTTCTGACGATGAAGAAGCACCTTCAAATAGGTAGCAAAAAAGGTAGGTAACATACAATTTTAGATCTGTTTTATTTTTGTAATATATTTAATGTCAGGACACATTCACGAGTGGAAGGTGGTATCTGGAGAAGTCTTCACTTACCTATATATACCTACTTTGAAGTGCAGCAGGGCAATGATCTCCGAGGAAAGAGCCAACGTATGTATATGTAGGTTTCTCGACAAAGATCTTTTTGCAACCAAAGTGAAGCAGCATTTCTCGCATAGTCGGGTACATACGTCTCCGGGTGAATTCGTGAAGGTAATAAATAAACTAAATCGAAAGTGTACCACGAACTAGAAGTAGCTCCTCATAAGATCGAAGCTGCAATCCTTAAGCGGCCAAAAAAACGCGACAACATTTGTTTTAATATATTGGGCAACAAGATCCTCTCCAAGAAGGAATTGAAATATTTAGGCGTCATCTTGAGCGACGGATTAACATTTGTACCTCACATTACATACGTAGTCCAGAAGGCTGAAAGTAGTCTAGCCACTTTGACAAGACTCATGCCCAATGTAGAGGGACCGGCTTGCAAAAAGAGAGTAGCATTATATGGATCCTAAATCACCTACGCTAGTCCAGCTAGGTCGCATGCTTTGGGGATAAAAAAGAACAGAAACCTCTTAGAGCGATTGCATAGAAGGGCACTTCTAAGGGTAGCAAGTGCCTACCGGACCATCTCTACGGCTGGAATACAAGCCATTACCCCCAATTGCAGTGCTGTTAGAAAAATCTTAAATAACCGAACGATAAGAGGCTCTACTCTGGCCAGATGGTAGGAGACATGGAAGGAGGAGAGGGATACAGCTGCTTGGACAAGGACTCTTATCCCCGATCTGACACAGTGGGTAAAGTGTAAACACCATACAACAGACTACCACCTAACCCAGATTCTTTCGCACCACGGGCACTTTCGCCCATATACAAAAAGATTTAGAATAACACCCGAGGACATTTGCATATACCTACTGCAAATCAACTGATACGCCAGAACACGTGATATTAACCTGCAAGAAATGGGAAGACGACAGAATTAAATTGGAGTCCGACGTAGGACAGGTAGTGACCAGTGCCAACATAACCAGTATTATGATAAGATCCGAGGCACACTGGAAAAAGGTGGTTGGTAACATTAAGAAAGTCCTGACAGACAGAGAGAGAATTGAGAGGGAGTTAAGGAGTAACAACAATGAAATAAACAGTACCGCGTAGGGAATAAAGGAGGATAGAGTGCAGACATAGGAAGGGAAGGGCGATCAGAGGCTGGTTGTGCTATCCGAAGTAATACTAAAAAGGCGGTTTCCGGACGCACGAACGTGAAGAGAGAGTGTTTTGGTGGGTAAACCCTGTATTGCACAACCCGCAGGGGAGTTCCACACTGCTGTTATGTGACAGAACTAAGCATACAACGTCCATAAAGGATTTCACTTCATTAAAAAAAAATATGTTTAATGACAGGCGGATTGCAAATCATGATTCACATTGCTAGCTACAACGATTTCCAGAGTTGGTATAAATAGATTTTAGCATTTGGGAATATGTACCAATTAAAACATTTTCAGGTTAGTATTGTAAGAAGAAGATTAAAGGGATCATTGTTGGTTTTTAATTTATTTAACAAAATAAATATTTGAATACCATTGATGAATGGCAATAATTTTGAACACTAGAAGAACAGCGCTAGAAATTCATTTGCGTTTAGTGCATGTCTGATATTTTCTGAAATACAATGAAGCAATCTACACCTTCATACATATGTCAAGGAAGGTTCTTTCTTATGCAGCGGTCCTGTCAAGTACGTGTTTATTTATAAAAAAAGTACAATAGAAATTTGAATATGGATTATCTGGTGTTTTCGAATTAGCTTCATTAATTTTTTTAATATTTATTGATTTTTTTCGATTTATGTAAAAGTAAAAAGTTCTTCCTTTTTTACATAACTGTTAACGTAAACTTGTAAAAATAATCTTTAACTGCGTGAAATGATTCAACATTATGCGACTATAACGTTATTTTGAAGGCATTAAGGTATTTCACTCGTATTTATGTAGTTTCGGTGAGATCTCGGAATAATATTTAAATGAACACAGACACGCTTGTTGGAGGTCTGTTGATTTGAATTTTAAATCCTGTCAGACGAAAAGTCGATTATAGCTTGTTCTATTCCAAGAAAAGACAGACAATAAGGTCGCAGATCAATAATATCCTTTAGGGAATAATTAGACTGATTCAATAAGTTCTTGAATAATCATTTGTAAAGTAAGCAATTTCGTGGAAAGTATTTTGTACAGCTTAAGGTGTTGCTGGTGCAAATTTTAAAATAAGGCTGGCAAATAATATTTGAAATTAAAGCAGGTCACGAAGTTTTAGGAAATTAAAGATTCTTTGCTACTGTTACTGCCAGATCAGAAAAATCAGATTACTGTCAAATTCATTTGTTGCAGGTATGTATAATGAATGGTTGTCGAGTTAGAGCCAGCATTTACGTACAAATACACAATCTGAAAAATTGTGTATGTGTTTAATCTATAACTTCCTCACTGATTTATGAAACAACGTTAAACCCCTTTGCTAGCGAATTAAAGGAACTACAATTTCAGAATACGCCCTTTTAGCTTGCAGCTACATTTATTAATATGATTGAATTAATGACGTACCAATAAGGTTATTTCAAATGAAACAGTATAAACGGAAGAATGCGTCAAATTGGTCAATGTCGTATATGTCTGTATTGTTAATTGTAATAAATAGTAATAATAATAATAATAGTTGTTTATTGACGACGGTATAAAAAGTATTAACAACAAGCATTATCAAAAAGCAACAAAAAAGAAGAATACATCGCCAAAAGGTTCGAGATCAGCTTCCTGCAGAACAAGCAGCTGCTCTGACTTTCAAACCGCAAATAAACAAAATATAAGTAACAAAAATGAACAAACTAAAACCAAAAAAATTATCTTTAACACATAATGGCAATGGACATGAAGGCAAATGACTCAAAATGTCTTGATTAATATATTAATTGTATTATTTCAATGTAAATACAAGAAGTTCTACAAAATTGTTATATAGAAAGATTAAATATGCCGCTGTTTAATAGCTAAGACTACGTTAATTTTTTTATAAATATCTCCAAAAGACTAACAACAACTTAATTATATAATTTGACGTAATAAAAATAATCAAAAACTAAATATGTACCATCTCATGACACATTCAATAATTTTATAAGGTTGGGTACGTGCTACAGTAAGCATTGCATTAGAAGGCCAAATAAAAATGAGATAATGTTTATTGATATTCTTTTTCCTTCTTCTGGTGGCCAGTAATTAAACTGTTAGTGCAAATAATTTTATTTAGGCTTAAAAAGACATCAAACACACTTTTAATGGAACAATACAAATACATATTTATGATTGAGTTTTGTGTTGGAGCGTATGAGATAATATAATGATTAAAAGAACGTCATATTTTTTGGCAACAAGAAATTGAGACGATCTTAGGACTCAAGTAGGAGACCTTGACTCAACTGTGGACAATATTGCTGAACAAAATTTTTGGGATTAAACTTAAGACAAAAAAGATGCAATTTATATCGCGATAGCCACAAGGCAAAGCGCAAGCAAGAATATCTAAAACCGTCAATAGTGCTTAATTAAATAAGAAGGATTAACAAGAGTATTGTTCAACAGTGCTAAATGAAATTAGTAGAAAGTAGAAATGTAGATAAGCTAAAGTAATGAATACGGAGATAATGGCAATGAACAAAATGTGTCCAATTTGTACTGTATTGCAGAAATACGGCCAAGTAGGGTTCAGGTACTATGGGCTGCTCTAGAAGCTGAAACTTTTGTCGGTCTAATCCCTTGCACTGGCCGAGTATGTGCTCAGCTGTCTCAATTCTCAGTTGGAAAAATCCCATCTTTTTGAGGTGATATTTAGTGGGAAATAACCAGTAAGCAGGCCTTAACTCTGTTTTTCTTAGATCTAGAGGTTTTTTTATTCCTATTTGGCGAGCAGTTGATAAATTTCTTCGTTTGTGTTCTTCCAGAGAAACATTTTTTTGTTTGCCGGTCTTAAAGTTCCTTCATGTGGTGAAGGGCTCTGGTCCGATGAAATACATATCTGCGGTTGGTTTTGCAAGTTCATCCGCCACGTCATTTCCTCTGGTATTAGTGCACTCTGAAGCCCACATTAACAATATCCTGTTTTTGTGGCCAGTTGCATCACACTCATCCGACGTTCCCAAACCAATTTAGACTTAAAGCTATGAGTAGCTAGAACCTGCAGAGCGGCTGGGCTATTGGTCCTTTATAGGTTTTTCCGCACGCAAAGATATATGACACGTATGAAAACTTTCTTGGAGATGATCCTAGGTACTAAGGGAGATTGGTCACTGTCCTATAAACGCTAACCTCTTTGTTAGTTTTGAGTCCGTCAGTGTAGCAGACATAGAATCCGTTTTGAAAATTAGGTTTGCCATCTATTAGCTCCACTCCTCGTTGCTCGGAAATAGCACTCTGAACGATTGCTCGTGGCGCAATTTGATAGTCATGCTCAGTCAGTTGTCTTCAAAAAGAAGTAAATAAATAACTTTGTGGTTCATTTGAATGTATTTGATCAATAAAATCATTGTATAATCTGCGTTAACGAGTTGTCAGAATAAGATTGCTGCTTCAATATATCATGATAGATTTTTGTTAATGTACAAATTATTGCTCTGCCCATGCAAGTAAATTCAGAAGAAAACTTAATTTAATGTTTCCTATGCCTAGTATGTCCCATCAGTTTTATATATATAATAATAAAGAGAGTAAATAAGAGAGAGCTGTGTCAGACATATGCACTGTGATTGCTGTATAAGGACTATGTCTGAATGTATTGGACGATGGAAGAGTTCAAAACAATTACGTAAAAAGCATAAATATGTTTGGTCTCTCATAAGCTGCAGAAGTTGGAATGAGAAAGGTAAGTATGATCCCAGTCTTACTAATATAGAATTTTTATACAAGACTTTTTTTTGTAACATAGTATGTGTAGCATGCTATGAAACAACAAATATGTTGAAATACTTGTTTGATTAACTAGTTTACTTTTTATATACATAACATACACACGCTATTATGTCAAAAAGCGTACATAAAAGGGAAAAGACATAATCATAAAATATTTTGTTTCAGTTTATTTCTTTCCCTCCTTTTTACTTAGTGCCACTTATGCTCTGTTTCATATTTTATACTTTTATACTCCGAATTAAATATATTTGCAGAAAAAAACTATATTTGATATTTATGTATTCCCGTATAATATTCGTCTTCGTATAGAAGGGAATTTACGTCAGGTAATGTAGCGTCTCACGCAATTTTTATCGATCACAAGACCGTTTCATATATTATCGCCGTCAGGATATAAGCAAGCTTGATGACTGATGACGTAACGTTATGACGCAGACAGTTGGTAATATATGCTTCTTGAAACGAAGGGACTAATTTGTGGACATGGTGTCGTTTGTCCTCTCGGAGGAGTGAGAACTCCTCTGAAACCAGATGCAGCGTTTATCAATGAATAATTATAATCTAATTACTACTTTGGATGAGATCAGCAGATAGGTTCAATGATGCATGTCTCTTACTCCTCTTCCGCAAATCGAAAAGCAAAAGCAAAAAAGCATGCCTGATCTAATTACTGTGAAAAGCAAGCATGAAAGTCTATGTTATTACACTAGAAATAATGAAAGAAACAATATATAACATGCATGAAAGATACACTAAATCTACTAAAAAGTATGTCCAAATTCTTGAAATCTTAATTTCGTTCTCCTTAAAAAGTTGAACAGAATTAGATTTTTAGAGAATTAAATGCCATAAGGTACAAAGTCTTTAAAGGAGTACTACACCCAGCAGCTACCAGATCTCCGACGAGTGAATCAATAGGTCTGTAGTTCAAGCATCCAAAAAATATATGTTCAATGTCACCCACTTCTCCGCAAGAACACAGGTGCGATGATACTACGCCTATCCGAAATAGGTGTGCCTCTGAACAACAATGTCCCAATCTGATTCTATTGAAGGTCACAACAAACTCCCGTGTTATCCACGGAAGAACTCCATACCAGGAGACCTCTCCAACCGAATTCTGAATATCATAATATCTAGATCGTTTATCTCTTGAAGTCCTCTCCGACCATCTCTGTCAATCCTCAAGCAGTTGTCTTCGAAATAAATGATGAAAATTAATCGCATCCAATCGAACGTTACTGCATCTTAATGTCCTGTCCTGCTTTGCCATCCTATCTGCCCTTTTATTTCCTGGAATGCCGGAGTGCACAGGAACCCATAATAAGATTATATTCTTGGAGGATAAGTTACTAAGACTAGGTATTCCAGCTGTTGCTGCACGAAATATTGCCAACTTATTCCGCAATATCTACACTTACGATTTGTATAGCGTTTTCACTACTCCGGTTAGTATAGTACAGTATGCTGACGACTTTTGACTATACTCATGTAATAGGGATCATGCAGCCAACATTGGAAATATGTCGGAAGTTGTTAAAGAGTTGGTAGCTTGGTTGAAACAGAATCATTTAGAATTGTCAACATCCAAAACACAGGCTATGTATTTTTCCCTCACAGAAAGAAATGCTTTGGAAATCTTATATATGGTATTTAAATACTTCTCTATTCAAAAATATGGTAAGTATCTCGAACTGTATATTGATAATAAGCTAAGATGGACTAATCATACTAATGCACTAATGGGAAATGTGTGGGGTTCTGATTTTCATGGAGGTACAAAATATCATTTCCACTAATCCATACCGATTTTGTTCCTTTGTCCGGGACAAAGGACAGAAGAGTAGAATTCCTGGGCGTATGGTGCTGGACGGTGAGAGTCTAGATAATCCGCAAATGATTGTTAATGGATTTGGGAGATACTTTAGCAGTGTGTTTACGCAACCGTTCTTTGCACCTAACCATCAGAATCATAACAACGTATAAATACTTGCCTTATTATTAGTTTTTTGAGGACAAGATCGTGAAGTCCATAATCCGACTGAGAGATGGTTGTAGCTCTGGCCACGTTGGCTAAACTTTTTAAATTAGCTTTAAACACATCATCTTTTCCTGATGTATGGAAATGGCCCGTATCGTACCAATATTTGAGTCCGACGATTTCTGTGACCGTCCAATTGCAATTTTATCGAATTTCGCAAAGATCTTTGAGAAATGTCTTTATTCTACAATTTACCCTGCCGCCAGATCGTTTATTGTTCCAGCTTAGCATGGATTTACCGATAAACACAATATTGTAACTAACTTATGCCAGTCACCCAATTCTTTTCACACGTCTTAGGATTCACGGTGTTAAGTTGATGGTTGATACCTGGACTTTTCCAAGGCCTTTAATCACTCTATTATTCCTACTAAAGTTCCTTTGGTTTTAGCACGTCCCTTGTCACTTTTTTTGAAACTTATCTCTACAACAGGCGTCAATTAGCGTTTTACAATGGTCATACTTCGGATGAATACTTTGCTTCCTCCGGCGTTCCTCAGGGGTCTAATCTTGGACCGTTGTTATTTATCATCTTTATTAATGATATTTTAACATCTATAACTTCCGAAGCCTTAATGTTTGCTGACGATTTGAAACTGTTCGGCGAGGTTTCGAGCTTGGAGGACTGTGAACTTCTTCAGGCCGATTTGGAAAGAGTTTCTCAATGGCGTGAAAGCAACAGCCTACCACTCAAAGCCCAGAAATCCCGAATGATTACTTTTACACCTGTCAGCTCCGATCATTCTTAACCTTCTACTGGCGTTGTGGGGTCGCTGAGACCCCAGCAGATAATATTAGCGCTCTATTATCTAGTATTGTCATAGTATCAGCATGTGGCTTCATCTACCTTCAAATAAGGTACTTAGCTTGCGACAGGCGTAGACAGAAATCAGTTACGGCCATAGGTATTGCTAATATATGTAGACAATGCGCAGAATAGCAACTTTGCTCTTTGCAATTTTTTTTTAAATTAGTATGTTTTTAAGAGTTTTACACGTCTTTTTGTAGGATAAACTTTATATTTTGAAATAACATAAGGTACATGTTCACTATCTGTTACACTGTTTTTTTATGAATAAAGGAATGTTTGTGTATTTGACATGTTTTTACTTATTGGAATATTTATTGCGTTTTTCGTAAGAATTCATAATATATAAAAGTCATATTCGTCACAACTGATTTTAGAAGAGTTATCAAATCGTAATTTATTTGCAAAGTTAGATATGCACACGTACACACACACACAGATGTAAAAATTTGTGGGGTCGTATAGGCACCACGACGCCAGCTAGGTATAAAAATTTCACCACGCCAGTAGAAGGTTAACTACAGCTTAAGGGAACCCAGCTTGGAGCGTGTTGAACTAATTAACGATTTGAGTGTATTATTGGATGCCGGACTCACATTTGCACAACATATTGCTTACATTACCGCCACTGCCAGGAAATCACTTGAATTCATAATACGTATGTACCTGTGGATCTTTTTGTAATATTACGGCTTTGATGGCCCTGTATTACGTTCTCGTAAGATCTCGCTCGGAATATGCTGCTATAGTCAGGAGTTCCTATTATTTAGTACACCAGAGTTAGAGAGCGTGCAGCGCCGATTTGCCAAATTTGTATGGTTTCGTATATATGTACATACAAGCTATCCAGAAAGGAACCCTGATGAGACTCAACTATTATAGCGGATTGATTTACCGTCACTTAATTTTCGATGCATAATTTCTGGTATATCCTTCTTATACAGGGTTTTCAAACTTAAGTCGGCACTATTGCTAACTTTGTTATTATTGGAGCTACAAAGTTGGTTAAATAGGCAAACTAGTGTAGTTTTTCAAGCAAATTACAATGACATTTAAAAAAAAAATTTTGACGTACTGGGTCACGTGATATTGTGAAAAACGTAATTTTTTTAAATGGAACACCCAGTATACAGTTCTCGCGGTCGACAGAAAATTTAATTCTGAACAAAAACTTTCCTATGAACTTTTATCCTAAAGTCAATAATAACAGAGTTATTGATGATTGTTTTTACAGAAACTAAAAACAGTATTGTTTATTTTAAGTTATTTTATTAGTTTCGAAAATAAAAAAAAAACAAGAAATTTTAAATTCAGAGCAGATGCTCAAAAACATCACCCTCTTGCTCCAAGCACTTTTGAACCCGCCTGTTAACGCTTCTAGTAGCCTTAGAAATGATTCTACCATCAATATTATTGATAGCATGGCTGATGCTTTGCTGGAGATCTTCAAGAGTATCATACCGTCTTTCTTACACTGCACTTTTCACAAATCCCCAAAAGAAGAAATCCAGGTGTTATGTCCGGTGATCGGGGAGGCATACGAATAGGCCCGTTAGTTGATAGATATCGGCCATCAAAAAGGTCATGTAATAAGTTATGAATTTGGCGAACATTATGGGCAGGAGCGCCATCTTGTTGAAACAATATCTGTTGTCTATCTACTAAATTCAGGTCATCCAAGAATTCTCCAAGGGTAGCGGTTAACATTTCGACATACCTATCGCCAGTTAATGCACCTTGATAAAATACGGGGCCTACAATTCTTGAATCAATCAAGCCACACCAAACATTAACACTAAAGCGTCTCTGCGGATTACAAGGACGGAAAAGCCTCGGGTTTTCTCGACTCCAATAGTGGCTGTTCTTCCTGCTATACATACTCCTGTTGGAGAAATTTGATTCGTCACTCCAAAGAATCAAACGCCAAAAATTATGGTTAAGTCTAACTTGATTAATGTACCTACCACTGACAAAACTGAGTCCGTCTTTCTTGATCTCCCGGTACCAGCGTCTGAATAGGTCTGTATCTGAACGGCACAAACTTATGTTTTTTTAGAATATTGTGAATAGTTCCCAAAGATAGTCCACTTTCTTCCTTTAAATCATTAATTGCATTATTATTAGGATTAGCTTCAAAGAAAGCTAAGACGTTAATTTCAGTTGCTTCACTTATTATAAATTGTTTTTTGGTTCTAGTTTTCTTGAACACATTTTCATTTGATCGAAACTTACGGTACAAAAGTAAAAAGTACCTTCGATCTGGCAAGTTGCGCGTAGGAAATAAAACACCGTAACGTTCACGAGCTTGCAGGGAATTTTTATTACAAACGATGTAACATTCCATCATATCACATTTTTCTAAATGCGTGAAAGGCATTTTTTCATCAATAAACACAAAATGTTAATTGCTTACTGACAGAGGTTTCATGCAATATTTCAATGTTGATGACATTTGCAAAACAATCGAATTTTGTTTATGAAATAACAGCCACCTTGGCAAATTTGAAAAATCATCATTGTTATCATTGACGTGTTATTATTGACTTTAGGATAAAAGTTCATAGGAAAGTTTTTGTTCAGAATTAAATTTTCTGTCGACCACGAGAAGTGTATACTGGGTTTCCCATTTAAAAAAATTACGTTTTTCACAATATCACGTGACCCAGTACGTCAATAATTTTTTTTAAATGCCATTGTAATTTGCTTGAAAAACTACACTAGTTTGCCTATTTAACCAACTTTGTAGCTCCAATAATAACGAAGTTAGCAATAGTGCCGACTAAAGTTTGAAAACCCTGTATATCGTCATATTCTTTCGAAAAATCACTAACTGACGTTTTGTTACTATCGAAATAATTAAGCTTAAAAGGCTTCTTTGCAAATTTAAATCTGTGTACGATTATTCCGCATTTTTATTTGTGGTTATAGTTACTACCTTTTTAGATTGTTGTTAAGTTTTCATCGTGACGATATTAAACTTTCAGAAATATACTATTTTGCAATTTGAATTCAGTTAGGACTTTTAACATAAATACAATGAAATCACATTTACCCACCAAATGAATTTTGCTTCTTAAATTTTTATCTCACACTGTAATAAGTGACTTTTTACTATCTGAAAATGATCCATTCGCGTAAATTTAGCATAAAATGACTTTCACCATAGAAAGATATTATGATATAAAGTTCATGGGTGCAGTGTTAGTTAGTGACTTTTGGCAGGAATATGACGATGTATTCTAACTATGTCATAATGGCATTGACTGTTCCATGCTGCTCCAACAACTTAACCTTCACATTCCTCGACACGGAGCTCGTAACTCTAACACCTTCTGTATTCCATTTCCTCGAACCAATATCTCGAAAAACTCTCTCCTTTAGACCATCTGTTCAAATTTTAACTTTATTTCTGTGCAGTGTGATATATACCACTGTTCCTTGGGCGTTATTAGAAACGTTACTGCTAACATCTATAACAATTATTGTGTAACTCACAAGTTCTAATGAACGTTCTAGTACCGCTGCTGAAATTATCATTATTGTATGACTCTGTTTTCAAATTTACGTAGAAAATAAGTAATGCTTTTTTATATATATAGTTTTTTTCTCATTTGATTATTTTTGATTGCTTGTATTTCTTTTTTTTATATGTTTTGTATTATCTGAATTGCCCTGTTATTGGAAATTGTTAATGCACTATCGTATACTAATCGCAGCAATTGTCAAAAGGTTGTTATAAAGATAGATTCTGCTAGTGTGCTAAAAACTATTCATCATTGAAAGCATATCTCTCAATTGAATCCGATCTTGATTAACATCATAAAAACAATAGGTGAAATGCGAGAAAAAAAACTGTGAAACGAAATTGTTCTGGGTAAAAGGCCACAGTGGAATCGAACCAAATACTATTGTTGACCAAGTAGCCAAAGAAAGTTACGTTAGGGGAATTCTATACAGACCGGTACTTGATAACAAGGAGCTGTTGCATGTAATTCAGGAACTAATGTTAAAAAATGAGTGGAATGTCTATTGAACATCTGCATACGAAATCAAAATGACACACTATGCGTGTATTCATCCTCATGTGGAACAAAAGTATTGGTATACAGATCGAAGCATATCCAGATTCAGCCGGTCAACCTTGGCTAGAATGACGTTTAACCATGGGCGTTTTCCTGAACTTTTATATTTGTTGGGTATAATTGAGTCGGTGGATTGTTCTTATGGCTGCGAAGTGGCTGATATCAACCACTTCATATTAGCATGTCTCTCTTGTCAGAATGCAATTAATGAGCTGTATCACAGATTAGTACGCTATAGGACACCTCTGGCAACCAGTATCACCGTCTTGCTTGATTATAACAACGAAAATACTTGCAAACTACTCGGCACTACTGCGGAATATGGACTTAGACACCGACTGCAAAAAAAAAAACGCCTCAATAAGAATTTTGACACTTAATAAACACCTACACTTATTAATTTTAAGTTGTCTGTCTAGACAAACGAAAATTATAAAAATAAAACCACACATGAATTTACTACAGTAAAAGCTTATTTAATATTCCTTAATAAATACATTATTAAATAAATAACACATACGTATGTATAAATAAGTATAAATACATATTTTACAATATAACATTTCATAAACAATATGTTTATAAGTAGATTGCAGCAACTTAACAGTCAAGTATACTAGAAGTTCATCACACACGTTATTTTACGTTCGTAAACGCCACACCATTATTGCACACCCGTAATTCCTTCTATCCATGGCTTGTAGTAGGCTGTGCGCATATATACGCCCGGCAGGTAGGGAGCAGCACATTTGATTCCGTGAGAAACAGTTCCGGCCAGTTGATACCTCCCATCAGGCCTTTGCAGAACTAGCGGACCACCCGAATCACCCTGGAACAAGAAAGATAATAAAATAGACATCCCTTGGGTAATTTTGTTCGTAATTTACTAGACGAACAAGTTACAAAGTGTCACTATTTCAGAAAACATCTGCAAGGTTTGTTTTATACGATGTAGTATTCTTGGTGGAGGTGCCGGTTATATTTGTGTGACATTCTATTTCGTTGCAATTATTTGCTGTAGTATGCTCGTTCCGCAGAATTTTAATTTTTCTTCAGTAATATAGTAATGCTAAACTTTTATAAATAATATCTATAAGCGATATAAAGTGATAGTGTTTTGGAAAAATGGAACATAGAAGATAATAATCCTCTAAGAGGATATTATTATAAAACCATTATCCTCAAACACTCAGACTTTGGTGTTGTTACTCTCCCTTATTACATAAAAAAATTAATAATTTAAAGACTTTCCATAGGGATTAAACTGTATCAAGGCGCTGTATTTCATTCTGCGGATGAGTTACTGATCCATCCAGCTCTAATAAGAGCGGACTCGAGTTTGTATACAACGGCTCCAAAACGGAATACAGCGTAGGACTCGGTATATATGGAAGAAAGCCTAGGAAGCTTCGATAAGCTTCAGCAAGAACACAACAGTCTTTTAAGCTGCAAACAGCAATTCACGATTGCGTTAGAGAAGTAGACACCTGGACCGAACCCGGTAAAAGCTTGACCATCTCCTCAGACAGTCAAGCAACACTCAAACCGATTACTTCAGGAAGTATTGACTCCAAACTGATTTGAGACTGCGTAAGCGCCTTAAACGAGCGGGCTCCTAAAGGAAACTAACTTTGGCCTGGGTTCTCAGCCACAAGGCAGTGGAGGGAAATGAAGCGGCAGACGATCTGTCCTTACAAGGTTTGTTAAGCAAATTCGTCTGGCCTGACTCATGCTTCGATACTACCAAATCACAAATTAGAAAGTCCATCAACGATCGACACATAACAAGTCTAGGGAATGGCGGTAAAAATCACCAGAACCAAGTCAGGCAAAAGAGTTCCTAAAAGAACAGAAGCCTGAATTCACTTGTTCGCCAGCAGATCTGCCGGGTAAAGGCAAGAAAACTGTTAAAATGATACTAGGTCTGTCGGCAGGTCACTGTAGACTAAATAGGCATATGTATAACATAGGTCTAGCGGAGGATGCCAACTGCAGATTCTGCAAGGAGGAAGAAGAAACCTCAATCCGTGTGCTGTGCGATTTGGGAGGCCTGGCAAGGACAAGGTTTCTAACGCTGGGTCACAGAGCACAGCTACATTAAGCAGCCGCTCTGAAGGACGATAAGCCTCACGCTATATGTATATGTATGTATATATACATGCAGGATGTCAAATGAATAGGGTTGGAAACATAAACGGTATAAACTAATATCACAAGAAAGGTAAATCCAAAAAAATTACGATCATATATTAAAATAATTTTTCCTTTAATAATTACCGAATTTTGTTAAATAAATTTTGTTGAATCTGGGGCCGTGCTGGCCGCAGAATCGTTCCTTCTCACCTTATCCAATGTACAAATGTCTGGTTTAAATGTTTCCATACAAGTCGGGCAACATGTGCAGGTGTCTCATCGTGCATAAAAAATGTATATTTGCCGTCGTACATGTAGTGGTATGTCATCCAAGTAATCGGGTAACGTATTTTGTAGACAATTTAAATACTCTACCGCATTTAATTTTGCGGGAAGTACATGTGGCCCAAATAAATGATCGCCCAATATTCCGACCCATACATTTATTGATGCCCTATGGTGGGATGAACTCTGATGTGGGAACACTTGTGGGTTTTTATCGGCCCAGTGTAGGTGAATCGCAACAATTTTGCGCAAAGTTGCCAAGATTTTGGATAGGATTTGTTACGAACATACATACATAGATTTCCCTTTCGCGTGAAAAAGCATTGCTAAAGTAGTTCTGTTGTTTAGGAGGATTTATTGATTTATTTACGTATCTACGAAATATAATATATTTGTCATACTATTTGTTGTAATCGCTATGACGGTCGCGTTTTTTTTATCTTATTTTTTTTTGTCTATTTTGGGGTTTGGATGGTAGAGCAGTTAGACTGAATCTCGCCCCGGGATTTGCAGGAGCCGGAGGGACTTTTCATCGCTCTCCACTAATTTCTATTTAAAATTTGTAATATTTAATTTAATTTTATATAATCTGTAATATTTACTGTATAATCTCCCGGTTCTCTTGCAATAAAGGAATATTATTATTATTATTATTATAGGTGGAGAGGTTGGCACTTTATGTAAAGTATCGTTTTTGTGCGGAGGATCTTTGTCTATGGACGCAAGCATGCAACCTCTTCGCAACTTGAATCAGATAGTATACAGAGTTTTACACAAAGTTCGTGTTTACACAAATTATTTGGCTACTACTTTGATGGGTATCCTAATGGCTACCTTGAAACTGGTAGTTTCGTCGGATGTTTGGTTTGGAACAATTAAGGTTAGCAAATATAGATGATATGTTCTTACAAATGAAATCTAGGAAACCCAAAACAAACGCTAACCTCAACCTCAACACCAAATCTGGAAAGTTCTTTTGCTTGCAATGAAATTCTGTTTTAGTCTTCTTTCCATTTTTCTAAAATCGCATAATCGGTTCTTTTGTGAACACTTGATGTATCTAATTGATAAAGTGAATGAAGATACTCTCCGATGAACAATTTGATTATAGACCACATTCTGAACATAGTTACAGTTTTTGAGGCTCAAAATTGGCATTCGTAAAGATTACGAGTAGAGAGATATCCATATGATTCCATTGGGAAAGTAAGTTAAGTCCGATCTCCAATCTTATGTATAATATGTATATATCTCTTGATATGGCCAAGAGCATTGAAGTTAAACATCAAAGCGTCTTTTGAAGATGATAAGCCCGGAGGCACGTTGCAAAAAATAGATTATTCATATTTCATCGATCTAAATCTAAATGGAAGTAACGAGTGATATCTACATATATGAAATAATTGCTCATTAGTTCAAACTCTGGTAATGTCATTTTCATAGTTGAGCGTACATTTTCACGACTGTTTTTTACTGCGTTCAAGTTTTTCGGGTGTTGTCACGTGGAAAAGTCTTCACTTTACATTTCGCTGGTCATGCTGTTCGCCTTTTCAGAAGGTTTCCAATAAAGGGTGCCTTTCTAAATCTTGATATCCAGATTTACTAATTGAAGCACTACTTTTTTCTTTCTTTTTCGTATCCAAATCCGTATTAAAGTTCAAAGTTTATCAGCCCAGTATCGGGCTACGTCCAGTGCACTGTCTCTGGTAAGCCATAAAACTTCAAGGGAGCAACAGTTCTGGCAGTTCTTGCACACAAGGAGATGCTCCTTGGTCTGCGTCTCCTCACAGTCACATGTGGTGTCGGTTCTCCCGTAATTCCCCGCCTCGTCAGGTTAGTATTAGTGGGGGCGACTCTTTGAGACGATTGAGAGTCTTCCAAGTTTTCCAGTCCAACTGAGAACTTGGTGAAGGTTCTTGATTTATGGTGTAGGTATCCAGCGGGTCCATTGGGGCTCTGCTCAGAAATCCTTTGCGTGATTTGAGTCGTCTCGCTGGACTTGGTGCTTCTAAAAGGGGATGGCGGCTATCGAGGGTTTGCGCGAACCCTTAAGTGTGCTTAATGGCTAGTCGCCGGGTTGCGAGAGCTTCG
>SMLS01050806.1:0-10189 GCA_004785975.1 Popillia japonica
TTTTTGTATCTCATCTATCGTTCTTGGATTTATGTCTTGTCTTCTTGGTACCCACTTTGAATTTCGCAAATCAATAACATCTTGAAGCATAAATCTACGCGGAGAAAAGTATATAGTAGGATCATCTACATTCGAAATTGTTCATAATTACCTAACTCTACTACTAACTTTTCCATGCTTTTTATCCACGATTTCTTTGATAACATTAAATATACTGCCTAATTCCATTTTTTTTTCAACGTCTTTGCCCACAGTAGACAATAATTTGCAAAGGCATTCAAGACTTTCTTCCTCCTTATTGTCAAGTAACTGGTGTAAACATCTCATCATGATGTTTACTGTTAACATGCTTTGCTTGTATAGTTCCCCAATAAATCTAATATTTCCTACAGATTTTCTTCGAATACGTCGATCATCTTCTTCTAATAGTAATTGTAATTCCTTTTTCTTTTCCTACAGTTCTGTTATTACACAGAATAAAATATTGTGATAATTTACTTACCGGATCTGTACATTCCTCTATTTCTTTCACTTTTGCATTTCTAGCTGTTTCATCAACAGATTGCTTTTCGAATTCCAATTGACACCTAGTAACCAGTAATTTTCTGAAATTGACAGATTCACCTTCTTTCCTAGCTGTAGCAGGGACTTCCATGAGAGCCAATTCTTTACACATTAATGCGTAAGCCACTGAGAAATTTGGTTCGTCAACAGCTTTTTCAAACACCAAATCTATAACACCTTGGAGTCTTTCCTTTGTATCAATTGTCAGAGATCTAACTTGATGTAGCAGAGTATTGAACTTCTGGGGAGTTAACTTGTTGAGTACACCACGGACCCTTTTATACAATTCCTAGAAGAAGTAAGTAATATATTTTACAAAGAAAACAGCAATAAAAAATTTTAAAGAATTATTTTGTTTTTTTTTTGTATATCGATATTTTATACAAATATGTATTCATACCTGAGTTTTTTGTTCATCCTCGGTCATGTTACCGCTTGATATAAACCTAACAGGTTTCCAGGCGTTTTCGCTCTCGTTCAGTTTAACATCTCCTCGTACTGAAATAGATCTTATCACATTACTTCCTTTATTTCCTTTCGCACTACTGCCGCTTTTGCCTTGTTGACTATTTCGTTGCTTCGGTAATGTCTGGAATAACATTTTTAATTCAATACTAAAAATGAAAATTAAGCGGATAAAATATAAATATAAAGGATTTCATCAGAGTATTAGTAATCCTCATTTGAGATTTCAGATCACTACTTTCATCGATAAATTATGAATATCATCACTGAAACAAGGTAGACTACAAGTATGTACATGTTTTATCACGTTATATAGGTTTGTAAGGTAGTGCTAGCAAACTATAAAACAAAATTGTGTTATTGATCTTTTCTAAATATGTATCCATTTAAATCTAATAAATATACTGTCTTTCAATTTATGAACTTTTATTGTGGTTTATTGTGGTCGTTGGTAAACCGTTGGTAACAAAATATTTGTAACAAAAAATTATCTTCCTCTAGCTCTTTTTTTTCTTGCTTTTCCTTATTTTAAATGATACTTTTATTTGATGTAGACATTTATGCATAGGGGTTGATCATTTTCGATCCTTACCATTGCGATCTCGCTTATTATTGAAGGTAGACGGTAGGTTTAAATTTGGTAAAGTTGCTAAATTTTGTGGTTATTATGTCATTCTCTTATTTTGTTTGTAGTACTTTTATTTGGTCTTGCAGAGAAAAACTAAAGATACATTCTTAAGGCCACTTTTGCTCCTCTATCTAATGGTGTTCTTAACATTTTTATGCGACGTTTCGTTTTCTTTGGATCATCATCAACTTAGTAGTTTCTTATGGGCGCCATATTGGATTTTGACACAACCTGAAAGATTTTCTTGTTCCGATTTCTACCATGTGTCATACATCACAAAATTTGATATTGTGTGTTAATTGACAAAGAATCTGATTTGAGGTTAAATAAGGTAGGTAGCTATAAAATTTCGAATTGCCAATTACTAAAAATGATCTCGTATCGCGTAAATGAAAATAGGGACAGCTTCCATAGTTAATATGAGAATGAACAATTCAAACAGTGGATCATTGAATTAATACGTATTTTGCAAGAACCATCACTTGTGGTCTTCGATAATGCTGCTTACAATAGCGCTATGGATACACCGATGAGAAAATAGAAATGCGAAACAAAGCCTTGAATATGTACTTGGGATGGTGTTACATGGAGTAATTTGTTCAACTTACAGCAGAATTAATAAGACATTTGTATGAAAGAGAATATGACTTACAGAATCGAGATACAGAGCCATTCATAATTAATAGAGGCCAATTAAGTTCGGAGTCGGAGAATAATTCGTCAGATTTTTTAGAAATATAATTTGCATTTACTTAACATTTAATCTTAGTATGGTGACACAAAGCGGTGTTCTATTGTTTTACTTTTCATGGTAGCTATTTGCCTACTTAACTGCAATATCAGCAATGTAGTGCTAGAGGCGTGCGCAAGTATTAATGGAAATACATATGTCACGGAAAGTTACCCAAAGTATTATTAAACGCTGTGACTATGCATAACAAACAATGGTCACCATTTTGAAGATTATCTATGAATTTTAAAATTGACATTTGTTGTTTTTTGTATTTCATTTGATATTGTTTGGGTTTATGCAAGTCTACTTGATTAAAATATAAAATTGTTAATTAAAGTAGTATTTCGTTATTTAATTATAGGTTATGTTACATGGATGAAAAGACAATAAAAAATTTTATTTAGTGGTATAAAAATCCAATATGGTGCCTATTTAACTTAAGAAAGTTGTTATGGTTATCTCGAAAGCCGCCATCTTGAATTTCTGCTTGACATTGATTTTGAATTGCTTGTATCGAGCATATTGCTTTTTATATGAAACTTTTTTTCGTTAGCTTTACGACAGCAGTTTTCAATTGTTACAGAAGTCACTTGACTCCAAGCTTTCGTAAAATAAATCATCACAAAGAACATCACAATGTATACGCAGTGAGCGAAATGGAAAAACAGAGTAATAAAATTGTACTTAGATTACCACCTTATCATTGTGAATTGAATTCTATTGAATTAGTTTGGGCACAAAAATGAAGTAGTTGCAAAACATAAAGCATCAAATTAGCGGGAGTGGAAGAACTTTTGTTAACCGCAATTACAAATGTAATCTTAGAAACGTGGGCAGAATGTGTAGAACATGTAATTAAAGAAGAAGGCTAAATTTGCAAGTTAGCTGACTTAATAGATTATGTAGTGGACCCATTTATTATTTCGGTTGGAAATGGTGACACCAGCGACAGTGATACTGCTAAGGAACTGTAGAATTGTGTATTCAAAATACATTATTATTGAAAAATTAAGCCACACCGGTTTTTGTCGATATGTAGTTTGGTGGACCAGCTAGGCTTCTTTCTATTGTAATTTATAATAGTATGTAACATCAATTTTATTTTAAATTACTAAAATACAAATTTTATGTTAAGATATTTGATGTACTACAAATATAATGCAAATAATAAAATACATATTAAAATTATTGAGCACTTATTTTTTTTATAAATGTGTATACGTAAAATTTATTTAAATATCCAAGTGTAAGTACTTCACTTCATTGTAACTCATCATTTTAATTTACCGCCAAAATAGTCAGTTTAATTTGCCTAATGTGAAGCGAATTTTATCATTTGGTCTGCTTAATAATAATAATAATAATAAAAAAAAAACAGAGTACCTATAGCTACATTGATTTTACAGATACATATTTACAATTATTTTCTATTTTGTCATAAAGTAACTTGTTTTGAACAAAATGTTGCTAAAATATTTTACAACCCTATCCAATTTGTAATGGGAATCTAATAAGTAAACTCGTAGAAATACATTTTCGAATTTTTTTCAATCTCTGTATTTTTAAAATGAAATAACTCGTTTGGAAAATTCAAATATTCACTAATTATTTTCGAAGCCCGAAAGAAATCCATACTATATCAATGTAAACTTACAATTGCTGAAATATAGTTTTTCAAAAAAGATATGAGATAGTAAACTATAATATAATTTAAATATTTCGAAACGTACGCTACATAGAATACATAGAAGACACTAAGAAAACTAATTTGGAATAACAAGAGGAATACAAAAATGACAAGGTATAGTGTCCTATTATTAAAATAAGCTTGTATTAAGGCTCTATTTTCACTCCTAGCGAGCACACCCTATACTAACGTCGGCTGTGTGTTTACCAGTATATTTACAAATAAATTGGATAACAGAGGGAACTAAGAAGAGAGCAAGATACAAAATGAGATAGCACCGTTCTGATATAATGACAAATGTTGAGAAATAGGCCGAAGGGGGTATAAGCAGGTAGAAAATGATATAAAGTAAATTTGAATTGCAGTAATTGCTACATGCATACTTACATACATACATATCTACTTACTTACTGTTCTGCGCTTAGTACATTTGAAATTATTTTGGCTCATAGGAATTTTCGGTTTGTTTTATTTAATTTTTTGTATATAAAGTATAGTAGTGTATATAGTGTGTCGTAAATATTGATAAAAAGATACAGACTGATAATTTGTGTGAGATAATTTCATCTTAAGCAACTTTTTCTTAGTAATGGTACTCCCTCACAATTTCACAGCATTTCGTAAAATGTTATCAATACCAAAACAATTTTTTTAGGGAAATTGTCCAATATTATAGCAGTTCTCTTAAGTAAATATAAAAAATTATAACTACAATTTTTCATTTTTCTAAGCGTAATAATAGCATACAGACGGAGCTACATATTAAGTTAGAGGACAAGTTGAATTTCCCGCCTTGTATTTGTTTGTATAGGTTAGTAAAACTGGCTGTAATGATTTTGGCGTTATTATAATTTTCTGGTACCGTAGTCGTTCTGTTATCTTATTCGTGTTTTGTTAGATTTTATTAAATTATTAAAACGATTAAAACTGTTGTTTATTATTTATAGAATAAGGTTTTTCAGAATCGGTTACATACCTACTTGAGCCTGTTCTACACGACGTTAAATTTACGCAAAACTAACGATAGAATTCACGAATAAATTTTCTAACAAATTTACAAAACAATTTATGATTTTCTGTTTGCAACGTGTATCTCCAAATTTTTAACACAATTTTTACTTGTACATGCGTATTAAAGACATTAAAGGTACACAAGAATAACATATGTAGAGTTAAATGTTTTGGAAGTTATGATCGTACAATGTGCGCAGTCTTTCGCGCAGATGTACTGATACATTAAGACATGTTCTAAATAATTTACGAAAAAATTTAGTAGTAAATTTTTTTATATAATTTTCCGTTTGCTACGTGTCAAATCGTTTATTCGCAAATTTTCTCGTTAATTTTTGCGTAATTTTAACGTCGTGTCAAATAGGCTTTAGTTTAGAAGAGTTACGAGAGGCTATCTATCAATACGGAAATAAGAAACATCGATGTTAATACTCTGGTAGCATTATTTGACAACATGAAAAGGCGTGTAAATTTGTGTTTAGAAAGTGGCAGTAGTCATTTTGAACATTTCCTATAATTATAACAATAACGTTATATTTCTTGTACATATTATAGTTTAAAGAAAGATTATTTTGTTTACATAAGAATAAAGAATTTTTTTATTAAATGCACCCTCTTCGAAATGTTTATTGAAACGCCTAAGAAATTTCTATGCATTCCTGAATAACCGTATTCAATTTGTACAGAGCGATTTTTTAATATAAAGCAATTATAAGAGAAACAAAAGTATTTGCTGAAAATAGTTAAAACGGCTCTGTACAAAAATTCTTCAATATTTTATATGTATCATAGTAAAATATAATCTCAATTAGAAGCGAAATGAATAAATGCCGTGAAAAATAAGAAAAGGAAATATCCAGAAAACATCAACTGTCAAGTGGTGTAACCTAGCAATAGCATGTATAGATACTTTAGATTAGGAACAGACAAACGATTTGGCAAAATTGTCCCATATTTCCAAACGAAGTGTCGACTTTCATAGATTTGAAGTGTATAGGATCATATCTATGTATATGAAATGCGAACTAATACAATATTTGACACAGTACCGTTTATTTAATTTCTTGAACATTATTGTACTTCTAGAGTATGTGTGTAATCGGCGATAAATATAAATATTATATTATATTATATTATGTATGTAAATAAAACTATATTTTATTATTTACAAAATTATTTGATTTTTAATTTTTTTATTCTAGTCGCGGCATAATCGCATTTCCTTCTATTTCTGTGGAGTAGTAATAGCTGCTATATGGAAGTTGTATGTTTATAATAGTTGTTGTAATAAATTGAGCTTTATTATTATTTAAAATTTATATTGTACCTGTTTCACATAGAAAATCTGCTAACATACACGAAATATGACTAAATCGACGAGTTAAAAAAATAGAATAAAAAAAAATTAAAAGAATTGACTGTTTTCATAACGCAATAATTAATTAAATACACGTGCCCGATTTTATAGGGCAATCAGAGCAGATCTAGGAATATACATATACCTATGACAACAAAAGCTATATATTTTACCACATATCAACGGGTTTAATTAATGGCGCGTATTTTAAATATTTTTAGATTTTTTTTGTATATATGCAGTATTTCTACTACGCTACTATACAGGACTATAGATCTATGTATCTACTTATATTGGTTTGTAGCAAATGTGTGTGTTTACAATTTATCAGAATTTAAATGACAGTGATTTTATAAATTTCGCTTCCGTAGATCTCATCAAAACAAATAGGTAGTTTTTAATATACTATTGATGTTATTATTGTATTGAAATCAAAAAATATCTTCCTTAATACAATACGACCTTGAGAAATTAAATATTTTGACTGTTACTAAACTTCTCGTGTGTTTTGCAATTTAATTTTATATAATTTCGGTATGAATAATCAAAGAAAAAGAACCATAAAGCTCTTGAGCTACACCTACTTAAATTATTATTAATGACAAAATTGTCTTGTCAAACTGATGCTAATATCGTACTTAATGAAAATTCAAATTCAGTGAAAATAGTTGACCATTTGTAAAGTTCTCGTTATGTTTGCTCTTGAATATGTAGTATTGCCAGATCTTTTTCCACATTTTAATGGTATATCTGTGCGTGATTATAATTACACATACATACGTTATTGTTACGTACTAGAGTGTACAAAAGGATACTACTGAAACATATGTCAGATCGAATTTATACAAATGTATTGTCTATCCTTATAGAACTATGTATTCTCTCTCGTGAATATTTTTGTCACATGATCCAGTGGACTTCTTAAGTAGGATTACGCTAAAAACGTAATGTCATGTGTAATTTTGGATTGTATATTTACTTAGGGAGATCTGAAAAGACTGCATCTTCTACTGATGTACTAGATGGACACATTGTACAAGTTCAGATATATCTGTTAAGATAAAGAAATCTAACAACAAATGCTCTAAAACAAGAGGAGTTGTGTGTAATTATGAATTTGTGACAAGTTATTAGGTTATTTTCCATAATAAAATATATTGGTGGCGATTATTCTTGAAAAATCACGTACAAAACCAAATAACAAACCTTAATAAATATAAACATTACTTACACTTCTTTGGGTAGAATTAGATTTTCCAGTGTAGTTGGATCCACTAAAGGTGGGTGCAAAATCTGTTGTTTTGCCGCCCAGCGGATACCTACTTATATCACCCACTTTACCTCGATCTTCTTGCGCAATAACATCAAGAAGATTATCAGGTTTTTTTCTACTTTTTGGATCGTTTCTAAGCGCTAGTAGAAAATCTTTGTCATATATTTTCTTACCGGCAGTATTTGAAGGTGACCATTGATCTAAAAATATTGAAGGTGTATTAATTGGAGCTTGAGTAAAGCCTTTAAAAGAATGATAATATTAAAAAAAAATCAGTAACGAGGAATTCCAGGTTATATCAGTCATTGGAATCAGCAATACGTTTTCTTCATCAGTTAATAATTTTAGTATTTGAAGTCTGTAATTACTATAGGAAGTAGATAAAAAACCGTTCTTATATTAATTACTTTTGTTATGTTGTGTATGAGAGTATCTAATATTTTGCAAATATATATTTTTAAATATTTGGATCAGTCACATCACTTAAGATAAGTAACGGTAATTTCACATTATGTAGGCATATTAAGTAAGCAAATGTTTAGACTAGCTTTAAAAAAGTATATATAAGATATACTTACCATCTTTATATGGTAAACTGGGTTGGAGCTCAATAATATTCGTATCATTTTCAACAGCAACTTTAGTATTTGCTTCATTTTTTGCTTGAACTATTTTATCATTATCGTAATCTATCCTATCAGTTTCATCACAAGTTTCCACAGGAGCAACAAATGGTTTTGGGACATCTTTAACGATATCAGTAACATCAATTTTTTTAGGCAAAGATTTATTTTCGGATTTGATTGTCGATACTTCATTGCTTTCAATTCTTTTATTGGAATCGTTCATGTTTATTATGTCATTTGCATTAAGAGTATCATTTGTAGTAGCGTTGGTATTTGTAACAACTACAGTATCAATTTGTTGAGTATTATCACTAAAAGCATCCATATCTGTGCCTTCCTTATTTGCACCTTTCATATTTAATTCCCTCATTTTATTGGTTTTATTGTTCGGTTTCGCTGGTTGTGTTTGAGGTACTGGAATAGAAGCAATTTGTTTATGGTTGGGAGCCACCACTGACGATGGAGCCTGTTGGTGTGGTGGTTTTGGAACATCCTTATTTCTTTGCCTTGATTTGCCTAAAAAGAAAAATACTTCACTAATTTTTGTATCAATAACATGTTTTGATCTTTTGTGATAACATGAAATAAAGATAACAAGGTCAAAAATAGACTTTTACGTTATATAGAACATATGTTACCACTTTGAAGTAGAATAAGAAAAAATTAAACTTTTGCAGGCTATGCTGATTCACCTACATATATAAACTAGTATCTGACAGCACTTTTACTTCGTATATGAACTTGGGTATAATTAGACATTTTGGCATGATGACAAAAATTTAAAGTGCAATATAAAACAATAAAAGTTCAGAAAATCGATTTTGTACACAAATATCACTGAGGTAACTTCTTTTCTAAAAATAAAAATGAATGTTTAAATATACACACATCAAATCTTAGAGATCCACATTTGTACTTTTGTGCGAAAAATATTTCGCTTGTATGCAAGCGGTTAAAAAAAGCATTGACTAACTCCAGAGTTATTCTTTAAATTAGTATAATACTGGATCACAAGGTGAACCAGACGTGCAACTTTCTAAAATGAACAACCAAATAAATTACATAAGAACTTAAAGATTACTAGCTATACTACTGATAAAAAAAAGAAAAAAGTTACCCCGTACGTTTAATTACTACATCTTGCCACACTTCTGACATGTCCGACAAAGTCGGTACAGGCATCTATTCTTAGAATTGATGACGGGTTAGAGTAGGAGTACAAGTGCATCAAGAACCATATACGGTCAAAAGTTCACTTTTAAAATTAGTAATTTGCAAACAATATCACATTTAGATTAAAATAAACCAAAAAACCGACGTACTGTTACTAGCGAAAGTAGAAAATACGAATAAAGTAAAATTTATATAGTGCTTATGGTGGCAAGGTCACGGATATTTTACAACATAATTTTACGATTATATTCACAAAAACTACGAAACAAACTAAAATATGTTAACAAAAATCACTACAAACTAACAAAAAACGAGTATTAAAGAAATGTGCAACGCATTTAACAGACTATAAAATTGCTTTACCACGTTGCGTGCGACCCATGCGGTCGACGCGCAATGAGGAATGGTCTGCCATTTTAACTACGATCGACGATATTCGAGAAGCGAACTAAAACGAAGTTAAGACATGTGATTTTTTACCAAAGGAGACTAAACTTGTTCATCGTGTTATATTTAACATAGGCTATGTATATAATTCTTTTCTACATATTTACCATTTCCTTTTACAATTAGTCATATTGCAGTATGTACCATCTTTTTCAAATTAATTGCGAATCGAAGCGCCACAAATTTTGGATCGATATGCAACTAAAACTACACGAATTTGCACAC
>SMLS01050809.1:0-10020 GCA_004785975.1 Popillia japonica
AAAAAATTCACATTAGAAATGGGTTTCTGGCGGTTCGTCGATATATTTACAGGTGAACGGATTCAGAAACCAGGAGCAAAACGACTTCTCATGTTTGTGTTTGCATTTACCGCGTCTGTTGTGCAAATGTGACAGCCGACTCGTATCCGAATCTATGCTGGAGCTTTCACTGTCTCTAACGACACTGTCGTAGCCGCTCTCCGCTTTCCTCGAGATAGCGGCCGGACTGTGCTTCGAGGTGCGCGGCGTAGAGTCGTGCCCGCTGTCGTATCCTTCCGATTGCTTCTGGTTCAATTTTATCGCAGCTAGACCGGATTCTATACTAAACATCCTTCTATTTATCCGTTCGTTAGACGGCAAACTATTAGGCGGAGGCAGTGGTAAGATTAAATTCGGTTGTTGGGGCGTCTCGTCGCAAGCTCCGTTACCCGGAACTCGTTCAGTTTCTTCGCGCAGGTTAGGGTTCGATGCACCATCCGGATGTCGTAAATAAGCCAAATTACTGTTTTCCTTCGAATACTTGTGGGAATATCTCTGGAAGCGGCCGCTTAGAGGAGCTGCCGGTGTCGACAGTTCCATGCTGCTGGCTGATAAATGTGGGTCAGCATACCAATTTTGTGCGGTAGCGGGTCTAGACATACTTACTTTGCAATTTTCACAGAATTTCTCTTGATTGGGGATATACGCCGGCTCGCTGTATATGCTGCTGTTATCGTGAGGTGCACCGTAGAGCATATCAGTCAGCGTGAGGCTTTCGCATCTCGTCAGTAATTTTTGACTTTGACTGTGTTTCTGAAACGTTTCGGAATTCGCTACGTTCGCCTTAGCTAACCGGTTCGAGTATAATTCGTGCAAACGAGCTAACTGGTCGAATTTCTGCCTAGACGCTTCATCAACGTGATGGGACCTCGAATGAGGGTTATCGGGGTCCTCGTAATCATCGTTGTACATCCCGTATTTGGGATCGTACCTATTCCTGGGCAAAATTCGTTCTAGATCGGTATAAATCGACATGGAATCGGTAAAGGTGCTAACGACCGTTAAATTTTCCTGGCTCAATATTCTTAGCGGGTGATCTAGTGGGTTTTCCTGGTCGACCTCGGGTAGGGGATTCTCTCTAAATCCCATACACAAAGCGATATCCTCTTCGGTCACTTGCAAGCAACAATCTTGAGTTGGCACTGGTTCTAAAGGTTCTTCTACTTCTATTATCTCTAAAACTTCATCTTCATCGCTACCCTGTTGGTCATCGTATGCGTTTTGGTAGTTGTATTCGGCGTTCGATATCAGTCTTTCTTTCAGAAGCATATCTAAACTCTCTAAAGATACTTCTCTGCTACTTAAAGGTTGAATTAAGGGTAAAGCTGGAGGAATCTCCGGCTCCTCTTCGTCGTAATCATCCTCCTCCTTCTCCTCGACGGATAAGCATTCCGGTAAAGCATCATTGGGAGGAATCTTCATCCCCGACTTCAGATGCGATTCCTCCGCCATTTCCTGCCGCTTAACATCTAAAGGTTTAAGCACTTCTTCATCGTAAGTCTTAAACTGCGTTAATTCTTTAAAATGATCCTTATTGGGCTTAGATTCCTTCGAATGGCTATACTTCGTTCGTTGTATCTGCGAGGTCTGGTGCTCCACCCACTTCCTAATCATATTCTTCTTATGGCTATCCATATAACCATAACCGGAGGTCTCTATTTGCATCGGCCCATCAATCCACGTTTCCCTCTTCTTAACATGGCACGGCTCCTTCATGAAATGCCTGGCTTCGGCTACTTTCGACTTAGATATGCGCGGGCCGTCGATCCACTGCTCATCGCTTGGGTTCGTATTATGTTTGGAAGCATCACCACCAGATTGCGTTTTAGATTTCGTCGTCGGTAACCGACTCGGCGACGATTTCGGCGAATTAACGTGAGCTGGTGAAGTCTTGCTCGAAGATACTTTCTGCGCTGGCTGTCGATGCGGGTTCGCTTTCTCTTCGATCTTCGGCAATGGTCTCGGCTTCTGCTCGGCACTTGATCCCCTTAAGGCTTTGCTCATCGAGCAACGATTGTCACCGGAATTAAGGCTTGGAATGTAAACTGGAGGGTGCTCACCGTCCGTCGCGTCATCCGCCGGTCCGACGTAGATGACGGTATCGGCCGATAGGTCGCTGCTCGACGGATCGGGCTCGCTGCTGGTTCCCGTCGTTTTGGCGGCTTCCTCGCCCGAACTCCCGCCGGATCCGTTCCCCGTGCCGGCCGAAACGAATTTGATCCGTCTTCGTCGCATTCTGTGGATTCTGGATGCTAATTGGACGGTGGTGAGGGTATCCGAGTAGTTTTGAGCGTACGGTGACACGTGGGCTATCATAGCTGCGTGGCAGGTTAGTGAACTAAGACAGTCTTTTAATAGGTGGGTTAGTTTGTGTTCCTTATATGGTAGGTGCTTTTGGCCGTTGAAGATCGCTAGTAGGATGTTGCCTAGGCCGGATAGGGGGATGCCTCCGCTCGCTTTTCCTCTCTCCGAATTGCCGAGATCGATTAGGTGGAGGCGGCTTCTCCCACCAGCAACTGAAACAGATATGAGATGATGTAGTTTGTATTTTCGTTTTAATTAACTTAGTTATAGACACCATCATCAAAACCTATGCAAATTTTCATCCCGAATAACCCATTAACTCATGCTGTTTTCGCTTCTCTCTCCTGTCTTGTTCAAAATGGTACCCGAACAAAGGCGGGATAGTTAGCGCCGTGTTAATCTTAAATTTAATTTGAATAACGGGCAAACTCCACCACGCAGTATATTAAATTGTATTGGCTGAGGTACGTAATTGGTTTTCGAGACCAACGCAGTACAAAAGCCTACCGTGCCGAAGAAAAGATACGGCTCCGCCTGAGTATGCATGTTTGCTTTTCATTAACCGGCGTGCCTCCGCGTCCAGAATTAAAACAACAGAGAGAAGACCTTAATTGCCGGATGGTTGTTTTCCGTTGTATCCAAATTTATGAAAATTGGAATCCTTATCGGCGTACGGAGAACAAAAATTGTATTCCGGCTTGTCTCCGAGATCTACGAGGTTTTATCGGTGATGCGTAAAGGCGGGACTATTACCTAGAGGTCTAACTAGAGATGGAGATAAGAGTTATGATGGGTGTAATCATAATTTAGAAACGCTTAAGATTTAAGTGTTTGTCAAAATATCGTCTACAAACCAGGGAGACTGTGTAATTAACTTTAACCCCAGGGAGACTTGTAAAATGCGCGGCTGACAATATGCTTTGTGATTTTTCGTTAATTTCCGGATAACGCATTGGGATGAAGTGCTCTCCTATTTAGTGCTCAGCTAGATAGTGGTCAGTACCGCTTAAGTCTGAAAGGAAAGATTGGTCATAAATGGACAGGAAATCCACCCAACACTTTTTGCTGAGCCACGATACCCATCCTGTACATAACCTTGAGGTTGGGCGCCTCTTTAAGGAGCTCTTATCTGGCTGATAAAGTTCTAAAATTGGCTGCTAAAGGTTAGAGGTTATCAAGGACAGCGCGAGCTGTGACGTATATTTTGACGGGAAATTAAAATTTTAAATTGAAGGTTGGGAGCGGTAATTATTGAACGTTGTTAGCGTGCTCTATATGCGCGGGAAAATTTGAAAGTTTGTTGGCGGCAAATTTAAAAATTGTTGTTGTTAAGGTTGGCGGCGGCAAATTTAAATTTTCAGAAAACGTACTCTGGTCTCGTTTTGACTTATCTGAGCCTGTCCGAATGATTGTTATTGTTATTCTTTTCTTATTAAGGTTACTTAAGTAATAGAAACAAAACATATGTCCGTAAATGGACAAAAATATATTTTATTTGTAATAAAATCTAGAAAATACACCTGTCAAGTGACAACGATCTCGACCTCTGAAAGGAACAGAAGGGTGGTGTAGGCAGGAAAACCTAAGAGTTAACCCTGCGAAAGCAACACTGGTACCCTTTACGAAAAGAAGGAAGTTGGATGGCCTAAAACCACTGAGACTTCATAACGAACCAGTACAATTCAGTCAAGAAATAACGTTTATAGGAATGGTCCTCGACTCGAAGTTAACATACAATCAACATCTTGAACAGATGATAGACAAGTGCAAACGAGCACTAATGACAACCCGAAGAACAATTGGGAAAACATGGGGATTAAAACTACGCATGATGCACTGGCTGTACACTGCAGTGGTAAGACCTATGCTAA
Source organism: Popillia japonica (assembly GCA_004785975.1). Lineage (NCBI taxonomy): Eukaryota > Metazoa > Arthropoda > Insecta > Coleoptera > Scarabaeidae > Popillia > Popillia japonica. The sequence continues at coordinate 4,215 of SMLS01050809.1, forward strand.
TCTACGGTTGCCTGATTTGGGGGACGAAAGTTACAGAGAAGCAAGCGATTCCAAAACCCGCAAAGGTTCAGAGGTTAGCTTGCCTGTGTATCACTGGTGCTATCGAGACCATGCTGAACCTGCCCCCCTTGGGCATTTACATAAGAGGGGAGGCAAGAATAGAGGCACAGACTGAAATGCGGTGGAAACTGGAGAACCCAGAATACTTCGGGGCATGCCTGAATAACCACTGAGATTACAAACCCTATTTTTGAAATGGGCTGTGATACAATGATTCCCAAACTCTCCTTTGATAAACCCTTCAAGGTTGTCCTAGATTGAGAGGAGTGGAGTGAAAATCAGAAAATTGGCCTCCAAACCCAGATCTGGTACGTAGACGAGTCAAAGAGACCGACAGGTTCTGGGGCTGGTGTATATGGGGAAACCCTAAATCATGAAGAATACATGATATTAGGGCAATATACCACCGTGCAACAAACGGAAATACTAACAATAGAGATATGTGCCCGAAGAGCACTGGATAAACAACCAAAGGGTCAGCTGATACATATCCTATCGGACAGGCAGGCGGCCCTAAAAACTCTAACAGCCTATCAGATAACCTCAAAGCTAGCTTGGGACTGCCTGGAAAGCCTAAAACCTCTGGCAAAACTCAACAAAGTCATTTTGGGGTGGGTGCCGGGGCATAAGGGCATACCAGGCAATGAAGTCGCAAACAAGCTCGCAAGAACAGGTTCTGCAACTCAATTTACTGGACACGCAGAGACTACAAAACCGGGTTTGGTGATAACTAAGACTGTAATACTGTCACAAATCGCACCGGAGATGGCTCAGCAATATGTATCTACATGAACTCCATGACCTGCTGAGTCAACCTCCGGTTGTAGTATAAGTTATAGTTATTAAGGAATCTCGACTTTCGTCGATGTGTCCCTAATCGTTGGTCACTCGGCCGGACATGAGTCGGCACTTTTATGCACTGTGAGTGGATGGGGACATTGGGACCATCGACGGGGGCCAGAAGATGGGATGAGAGTTGTAAGTCACCCGTTGCGGGTGGTAGCAGCAGGACGCTCCACCTTAGTTATAGTTAAATAAATATAGTTGTTGTGCTCACCGGGTTGTTTCATTGGAGAACATCCTTCCCCTATAAGGATAATAGAGCCAGGGACATCCAACAAGGTAGGTGGTTATTTGTTTGTATTTTGGTGGTACCTGCTAAGCGAGGCTCCCTAAGAGCACCCCCTAACGCCCTGCTAGGTCCTTATCAACCTAGGCCGTAGCAATACGTGGTGCAGTAATTGGGTGGATTACTACAGAGGTAAGAGATCTGCTTCCTTCTATGGAACTTGCATAAATTATGACAGATTTATGTTTTTACTGAGCCGCCTCAGGTTTGATGCTAAAGCAACAAGACAGGCAAGAAGAATAAATGCACATATCCAGGAGATATCAGCTTACCTCACTAGTGACGAACAGGTCTTGGGATCTCGTGGGAGTTGTTCATTGGGCATGGATATATCCAACAAACCAAAGTATGTATGGTAAGACTGTAGCGTTGTGTGACTCCTCTATATCAAACTACATACATATATGGTAGATGCTAGCCCAAGAATCTGTTTGCGAAGCTAACAGCAAAATCAACATCCCTTAATTTAGCAAATAAATTACTCCAAGATCCTTATAAACTTATAAAGAATAAAAAAGAGATCCCTCCAGAATTGTTGGCCATAAAGCAGCGAAATGCAAATACTTCAATGTTTTGTTTTGATCAAGAAAAAGTGTTACTTAGGTATGTGCCAAAGAAACATAGAGAAGTATTGCTATTGTCTACAATCCCTAATAGTGGCGAAATTATAGAAGAAACAAGCGAGCATTCGACTAAATATGCTCGAACATGGGCTGCAACAGGAAAACCAGAAGATGACCTTTGTGTGTGACGTATTTTAATTTGACTTTTTTCAGAGACTTGTCAGTTATCATGCCTCCGATTACATATCCTGTAGAAGAATTAGTAGATATGGTTTTTGTTTATGGTTTAGCTGATGAAAAACCATTGCTAGCATCGTGTTTGTATGCAGAACGATATCCCAACAGAAATTTACCTCACCACCAAATGTTTGCAAGAGTTTTCCAACGTTTTCGAGAGACTTGAAACGAAAAATTGAAAGGAGCCAGAGAAAGAACAAATGTTAGACCTGTGCAATTGGATGATGCAATTTTGAGGGTTAAAGAAGACCCAGCAACCGGTACGAGACAAATTTCTGCCGTGGAAAATACGAGTAAAAGCACTGTTTGGCGAATTCTTCAAGAGGAGAAGAACTTACACCTCTTTCACTATCAACAAGTGCAAGTTTTATCGGAAGGAGACAGTTAAAATAGAGACGCTTTTTGTGGTTGTGCTATCCTTAGTGAACAAGTGAACGTTCAGTTCCCTATGCAATAGTTGAAACGTGTCATCAAAGAGGGTTCTCTCAACGTTTGGGCCGCAGTTATAGGAGATCATTTACTAGAACTCTGGCTTAATCTAAAGAGGTTAACAGGAGATGCATACCTTCAACTCTTACGAAACGGATTGGAAGCAATATTAGATGATCTGCCGTTACAAACTCGTCGAAATGCATATTTTATGTATGATGGCACACTATTCTGTACAAGTAAGGAACTACTTAAGCGAACCATTTGGCAATAACTGGGACCACATCATTCGCCAGATCTAAATTCGCTTGATTTTTGCATATGGGGTTATCTAAAACAAATACCATAGTTTACTCTCAGCCAATCCACGACTTAGGGGATTTAAGAAATAATATTAACTATGCTTTTCACCAAGTCGGGCTAGTTCCCGGAATTTTTGAACGAATACGAAACTATTTTAGGAGAAGAATTCGTGCATGCGTCAAAAAAAATGGTAGCCACATTGAACATTTGTTTCTTTTTGACCAAAGAACACGTCAGTGTATTATAATGCAATCTATGCGGGACAGCCTGTATAGGCATTCACTTTTTCTAAAATGTACGACAATTTTCTAGAGCGTCCTCTCTAGAAGATGTCTAGAATAGTATGTCTAGAATAATCGAAAACCATGGTACAGAAAGTGGTTTGGGATTGCGTTAATGCCTTAAACGAGGTGCGTTCCCAAAGGAAACTAACTTTGGCCTGGGTTCCCAGCCGCTAGGGCGTGAAGGGAAATGAGGCGGCAGACGATCTGGCCAGACAAGAATCGTCGAGGCAACTCGTTGGACCTGGCCTATCCTTCGGCACCACCAAATCATAAATCAGGAAATCCATCAACGAATGGATACACAATAGGTCCAGGGATTGGTGGCACAGATCACCTGGGAAAAGACAGGCAAAGGAGTTCCTAAAAGAACAGAAGCCTGAATTCACTAGAGACTTACTAGATAAAGACAGGAAAACTGTCAAAATGGTAATAGGTGTGTTGACAGGCCACTGTAGACTAAATAGGCATATGTACAACATAGGCTTAGCGGAAGATGCCATGTGCAGATTCTGCAAGAAGGAGGAAGAAACCCAAGTCCATATACTGCGCCACTGCGAAGGCCTGGCAAGGACAAGGTTTCTAATTTTGGGCACAGAATATCCCACAGCACCGAGCTACATAGGAGGAGAGGAGCCGCTCTCAAGGACGTTAAGCCTCATAAAGAGGGCAAAGTTAGAGGGCGCCTTCTAGGTTTATTGGGGATCACAATAGACCGGGAAGGTCGCGGTGAAAGAGGCTCGTAGGGGCACCCCTAATCTAATCGAATCTAATTTAATGGCACAGAAAACTGCATTCATGGCCGAACACTGTAGTGCAAGGTTTGGCCGAGCGGCACTAGATGGCGCTGCTCGTGACATTATGCAACTAACCTATAGCAACAGCAAATAACATTCAATTCAAAGATCAAAGAATTTAATTAAACCGCAGATGGCTCGCCAATACACGAAGCTAGATAGAAACAGTATTCAATTCGCTTAAGCACTCAAGTCGTTCGGTGCAATTTCGTAATTATAATATTGTCAATGGAGGTGTACCCAATTAATAAGTAATTTAAGCCTTGTAAAGCGAGCGACGAAAAGAGACTTTGTAGAATGCGCCGTTGTCACCGCATCTAGTGGGTGGCGGGAGAAACTTGATGGCTTCGAGCATTACAAGAACATCGACGAGCGTTCCTGTATTGCAGATATAGCGTGGTGCTTTGCGCCGTAACGACAAAGCAAAATTATTAATCGACACAATAGAGACAAGGCGAATAATTTATTAGCGTGAACGCTACCACGTATATTAAGTTCTCGCTGTGTATGTGTGCATGTGTGTGTGTGAGTAGCATGAGGTATACAATCAGAATTTGCGAGCCTTTCATGTTACGCGGGACACTGCGGCAGTAATAAACGTGCGGTATTGTCGGCATCATCGGCACACTATACGCTATTATTAAAAGCTGCGATAGTGGAGCTTTTATGAAATGAGAATGAGACGCGTTCTAGTATATGTTTTACGAAGTTTAATGGAGTGGAATTTGTTCTAAATGGCAAATGGATTTCAGGTTTCTTCCTGATTCGGATTCTCTTTTTAACGAGAACGGAAAAAACTTAATTGGTGCTGGTCGCTTCCTTCAAAATCAAACCATTTAGACACAAATTTTTTTGAAAATTTAGGTAACGAATTGGTACACAATTGCTGGGTTGTCTTCCAAGAAACTAACTCACAACAACGACTTATCCTGCATCATATATCAAACGGAACCACTAAATCATCCTCCATACATAGGTAGCCCCATTTACAATTATGTAAAATCCAATACCTCAACTCAGACATCGGAAGAAGTTGTACCAGCCTTTAAAATAATACTTCATCTTGATCGTCCTTACTAAATCCTTGAATAATTGTTTTAACAATTGGTTTGAATGAATGCAGAAGTGGATCAAATTTTGTGGCCAATTTTTCGTCAATCCTCAATGACATGATCATGTAAACTAGACGTATCCAATACCTCAACTTCAGACATCGGTAGAAGCTGAAGCTGCCTTCAAAATAATACTTAATCTTGATCGTCCTTACTAAATCCTTGAATAATTGTTTTAACAATTGGCTTGAATGAATGCAGAAGTGGATCAAGTTTTGTGGCCAATTTTTCGTCAATCCTCAATGTCATGATCATGTAAACTAGACGTAGGATTATGTCATCAATATCATCAATGACGTTTCTAGCCTGTCATCAAAAACTATGGAACCGTTGCTTCCCTGAAGTGGAATTTCAGAAAGAAGGGTCCCTTGACGGATGATGGATAGATGGATGTAGTCTTCCTTATTGAGGACTAACAAAGATTTTGCGGTGTAGCGGTCTTGTCTAACAACTTCAAAACCGTTTCACGAAGTCTAATCTTTGTTTTTTTTTCTGGTCTTTTACTTTGGCGAACTTTCCTAATTCTTCTAGGAGAGAATTATTTATACCGCCCGGTCCAAGTAATAATTTCAATATATTTCAAATCTTGATTTTTTTTAATGGACCACGAGCCGTTGGGCATTATTAATACGGGCCGGCCAAAGTAATAAATTTATCAATTTGATCGACGCTTTTAGTCATTATTCATAATGATCGGTCCATATTAATACTGCCCGGTTACTCAAGTTGCCCGTAACATATATATTTTTATAACCTTTATGTACTTATCTTATGTTGCTGATACTTTTTCCACTTCTAGGTCAATTATAACACTTTTAATTCGATTAAAGATCAATTTATTCCAGAACCTCTACAATTTATTAGGTTTTCGTTACACAACTTCTTCACTGGAATA
>SMLS01050830.1:0-10820 GCA_004785975.1 Popillia japonica
AAAAATTGTTCTGTTCTTAATATTCAATGTTTCTGATACTTCGAATCAGTTTAAATTCCTTTCATATATTCACATCTGCTGCAAACATTAGATATATTTGATGATGAGGCTAATGCTTTTAATGTAACGGTGTCAATCTTATCGCATTCCGAACTATCGTTTGCGAACTGCAATTTAGCTCCTAATAAATTCTCACTTTAGAGACTTCCAATGTTATGGTTCCATAAAAGCTTACGGATTTCACAAGAACAATTATCTTTATGCGTAATTTTTTGGGTAATTTTGGAGATTTCTGCTTTTCTTTATTCATGTCTTGTATCGTTTGTTTCGGTAATCATTCATAGTAGATATTATTTGGGTTGCTGCTTCCTGTTTCAATCGCTGGTTTGCGGCTGGTACGTTTACGACCAACTAACCACAGCATTTTTTTTTCAATAACGAGTAGTAGACTTACTCCTACAGCCAATAATACGTACCAGAAGAATGTTTCTCCGTCCAAGCCATCGTCCAATTCCATAATTTGTACTGTTTCATTAAAGACAATCTCTTGAAAGGAAGCATGTCTCATCTCTCTAGGTAATTAAGGTTGATACTCAATCCGAACAGACATCCCGCAAAGGTTTCTGATGGTACAAAGCTGTACGCCAATGTAATGAATAGCTGAGAAATTCGGAATGTAATAGGTGAAATCCATTAGATAACGGAATCAACTGTTTCAAGGATGAAGTACTGTTCACTCTTATTTTTAAAGTTAAAATTGGGATGATCCCGTTGCTACTGGCTTAACAAATAGGAGTGTCGTATCTGCTTGCGGCGAAGCCCTATTCTTCACCTCTTCTTCTTCATCTTCTTCAACTTTACCAGCTGGTTCGATATCGACTTCTTCTCCAACTTTAGCTTCATCTTCAAGTGGATCCTTTTCAACATATGATTCAGCATTTTATTACCATTAACAATTATAAATATGTATAACTGCAGGTAAAACTAAACTCGTAAATAGCAAGAAATTCTTCATTTTGAATGTTTTTATAACAGCAACAAACAATTTCTAATTCAAAATACGCTTGAAGAAGTTAATTTCTTCACATTAAACCACTTAATGGACAATCACACAATCACTTAATACACTGAATTAATTACACCGAAAATTACGTTCGGTCAGGTTACAGCAACATTTGTGATTTGTAATATGTGGAACCCACTATAGTATACATGGCATCCCTACTCCTAGAACGCCACTCAGGTAAAGTTCAGAAGTGGATACATCCTCTTCTTTCGAAAGAAATCCTAAAAAACGAACATCGGAGGACCTAGAAGTAAGCGGAGGAAGATACTGTATGGCGCAAATATTATATTCAGCCCCAGCATGGGCAAATGCGTTAGACATCACGAGAAATAATGAAGCGCTAGACAAAATACAAAGGAGAACACTGCTCCGTGTAGTAAGTGCATATAGAACAGTTTCTACCGAAGCCTCGCAGGTAATAGCAGGTATACTGCCCATATCCCTTCTGGCGGAAGAGAAACGAAGAATTTTTCTCTTCAGGAACTCTCAGAGAAAGGATTCCAGAATAGAAGAGAGAGCATTCACTCTTCAAAGATGGCAAAGGAGGTGGGAGACACGGAATCCTACGGAGCCCTGGACGAAAGCCCTAATTAGAGATCTACAACCCTGGGTTAAATGCAGGCACAGAAAGGTAGACACAAGTCCTTTCGGGCCACGGTAATTTTAAGAGCTACCCAAAAGGTTTGCCTTCGTGGAAGACGACTCTTGTCCATATTGTGGAATAGAAGAAACGCACGTAGTGCTCGAATGCCAAAAGTGGATAATGCACAGAGCCATTCTCAAATAACAATTGGGCTGTGATATAAATAAAGAAAACATAATTGGGCTTATGGTGGAGAGCGAAGATAATTGGAGAACAGTTAGTACCTACATAAGAAACATAATGACGGCGAAAGAAACTAGAGATAGACTGCAAGTGAGCAGAAGATAATGTAGCAGATACTAGAGTCAAGTGACATCTGTCTCAGTTGAAGATACGCCAACAGCAGTTCTGGTGGCACAGCAGATGAAGAATTGAGAGATTTTTAGTGGGTATATTAGTCACGGTGAGAGTCACACTACCGGCCATTGACATATAAGTCCGGTGTCCATTAAGGATTTTCCCCTGGTAAAAAAAATAGTGGAACCCACTATAGTACACATGGCATCCCTACTCCTAAAACGTCACTCAGGTCAAGTTTAAGTGGATACATCCTCTTCTTTCGAAAGAAATCCTAAGTGAAGCATGTTGCCCTTGATCATCTGAATCATCTTACTTTTTCTGGTAGCTGCTTTAGCATTACCCAAAATCCCCTGGGAAAGCACTCTCCGCATATCTACTAAAATGGTTCCTGCGTTTGATTTTAGTAAATATAAATGCGTCAAGTTTTAGCACTTGCACCAGTTTGCTCACAGCTTACGAACATTACCAAATATTTTACTTGAAGGAATATATGAAAATTAAAGTACAGGAAGAATTACTTCCAACTACGACAGACAACGAAGTAAGCAATAACCTTAAATTCCCATAATCGTCGAATTTTTGCTTTAGTGTCCACAACTGTCAGAAAATAGTCGATTGGGTAATAATTTCGGATTAAATTCTTAAGTCATGACTATGTGATAAATTTCTGATGGATCAAAATCTGACCTACACTTTTGGTAACGATATCTTACACCTTAACCTTAAACCTGACAAGATAAAGTCATACTGTCATTAATAATAAAAAGAAAATTATATACAATTTTTGAACGAACTCTCTAGGTGGTTATTACTAACGTTGCTGCATTGTTACAATTATTGTTTAAAATGCAAACATTTTAAGTAGAGGTCAGTAGGTATACTGAAGACCACACAACATTCTAGTGGCCTTCTAGTGGACCTTCATTCCTTTATTTATGTACATCGCAGAATCTGTCCTTTTTGGGAATGATACCTGAATCAATTGATATTACTGTGGCGTCTTACTCAGCTTTCGCCCGAAAAACGTAGATGAGTTTAGAAAAATCATTTAGCCAAGGAGAAATTAGAACAACACTGGTAAGGTTAACACAGTTGTCTTTTAAATCTACACATTCAAAAAACTGGTAAAAAATATGAGTGAATGTCTCCAGCTTTAATTGATAAGAATATTGAGTATATCCATGTCTATTTTGCTCACTGGTGTCTTTGTGTTCTTGATCAATTATCCTCAAAGTTTTCACACTAAAATTAATTGAAAATGATATGAGCACGTGATTTAAATGAAGCATTTATTTAGGATCAAGGCATATGTCGTGGGAGGTATAACGCTATAAAATGTAGGATTCTGGTTTTGGTAATTAATAATAATAATAATAATAATAATAATAATAATAATAATAATAATAATAATATATATTTCTGTTCATACTTGTACAAAAAGAAAACATTGAACTCGTCAATAAAACATGGTATAAATATATAGATATACATACATGCACATACAACATAAACCTGTCGTGTTATAATATTAAAATTTAAAGACATGCACAATACAATTTAAAAAGTAGTTAGTTACATGGAATTCGTTTACAGTGTAAAATGCGTTTGTTACTAGATGCTTCTTTAAAATGGTTTTATATTTAGTGAAAGGCAGTTGTTTTGTTTTGTCAGGGATTTTGTTGTACCTAAATTTTAATGCACTGGGTGATAACATTTTTTTGTACTTTTGTTAAATGTCTTTATGGCGGCTGTAGAGTGTAATTTGCTATTCCTCGAGTTTTGTGTGAATGTGAAGGTTTATACCGTTGAAACAGTTCTTCGTAGATCAATTTAACAAAAAGTGCGCATTCGAAAATATAAAGACTGGCAGAGTTAAAATGCCATAGTCTTTGAAAAGACTTCTACACGAGTCTGTGCTTGATATATTGAATATAGCTCGCATACAAGATTTTTGAATTTTAAAATGCGGTCAGTCTCAACAGAATTTCCCCAGAATATAGCGCCATATCTGAGGCGTGAATGAACACAGGCATAGTACGCACTAATACTCGCTTCAACACTCACACTTCCCGAAATTCTTCTTAAGCAGTAGCAGTACTTACAGAGCGACGACGCCAAATAGTTAATGTGTGCCTTCCACGAGAGTTCACTGTCCACTTTCACACCTAGAAACATTGCTTCTTGGCAGTTCACCAGATTTTCGTTAACGTAACTTATAGATAGTGGATTATTTTTATCGCCAAATGAAAGCAACTTTGTCTTTTTTATGTTGAGTTTTAGATGATTTGATGCGAACCACTTGTCAAGTACAACTAAATTATAACTTACAATAGCAGTAAGATCATCCACTGCTTCCGCGCGCCCCACTGAAAAGGAATCGTCAGCAAACAAAACGGCAACTTCCTTAGTAATCGACGGTAAATTGTTAATATAAAGTAGGAACAAAAGAGGTCCCAAAATTGAACCCTGAGGCACGCCATATGTAACGTCAATCCATTCTGACAAAATCTCTTCTCTAGTTTCTGTGTATGCCATAGTACACTGTTTTCGGCCGGAGAGATACGATCTTATCCAATTAAGTGCCAATAAACTGGGATACTAGATGTTAGTGCAGTAATATTAATAATCCGTTCTGGTCTTTAAGGCGACATATCGTCTTTTTTATCAATTGCTTCTTGCCAAAACATTGTTGTATTCTTGTTGTTGTTGTAATCTCCACTACAAAATTGGTCTGAATTTCTAGTCTGGTCACTTCTTATTTTTTAACAAAAAGAACTTTATTGATTGTATAACAAAACGCCATAATTTTTCTGTTACGCCCCACTAAAACAAAGTATGTTCATTTCAAAGAATAATGAACAGAAATATCTACTAATCCATGATATTTCAGTGTATTTTACAGAAAAACTAAGAACATATTATTCCTGCATACTCGCTTTTAATCTACAAATAGGTTTCTATCTACTACATGATCAAATTGTTTTTCATGTTTCCACTAGTAACACAACAACATTTTAAAACTAGCAGTTTCTTCGTCATCGAGACAGAACTTTACACATACTCTATTTTTTTTTGTTTACTGTAGTAGTACTTCCAAGAGAGTTATAGGAAATAAGTTCATCAAACACAATGATTGATTGAATTAATGTTATCTCACCCATACACTTATATTATTACAACGTATTTGATCTGCAAGAATAGGAAAATCTCCAGACAAATATAATTTATTCTGTATTGAATCTAATCCAATTTGAATTTATTAAATCTCTCCAAGCATTTCCAGAAAACAACGCTCCGTTTGTCTCGAAATTAAATTGAAGAGGAGCGTGTAAATTAAAGGATATCAGTGAATGCATATATCTATCGCATTTTAATTGGTGCTCGACATGTACATTAGAGAAAGATGGAGACGTATCGGAGAAATAAACTTCAATAATATGTAATCAAAGTAACCGCAAATTTCCTGCTGGGGCCCTCTCATTTTTACGACACTGAAGCGCTCTCTGTTGATATTTCGTTAAAGTAAGGCATTTCTTACGAAACCCGGCTAAGGGAGAGAAAACAGCTTAGAAAAGTTCGTCTCCGAAAGTCGAGTTTTCTTGAGATCCCACGAAAGGATGCTATTTCTTCGGGTGGATTCGGAAATGCAGTCATAGTATTGATTTTTTTAACGTCAGGATTGCAATATATATTTGTGGGTTATATGTGTCTTTAAAGCTATAAATTATATAAATATGCATGGTTTAGAAATAAATGCAACAGAAAAAACTACAATGCATCATTAGTTTCGCTCTAAAGAAATGCGACAGAAAGTATAATCTTCGCGAGCCCGATTTTCTGGACCTTTTAAGAGCGGACGAATTTCTTTGGAGCAACACCAGCTTCTTAAATAAGTACGAGGGTTTCACCCTTCTACACGAGAGTGCGCTAACCGACACTCATCTGTAAATAAAAATTAGCACATTTATCGTGGTCCCTCAAAAAGGTGTAGGTATTTTTTATAAGAAGACTACGTACGTCGAGGCATTTTCAATATAAGGTTTTAATATTTATTGATTCGTACATGAGAATTATTGTAGTTTTTATTGAAGTATTATCCCTTTAAAGGTACCTCTACAGTATTGATAGTTAGCTTAACATTTTATGTGTATCTCTGCCAACTAGTACCCCGGTGTTACGGCTTCGATTAACGCCATATCAATGTTTCAGCTTCCAGACGCCGGTAGATCGACGTCTCGACGTAGCTCTCCTTGCGGTTGGTTTGCGGTTAGATGGGCGGAGTTTGTGGTTAAAATTTCATTTCCGATTGGTTGATACCCGTTGCGGTTGACGCATGTGGTTGATTATTTCATTTTTATTGGAAGCGGACCTCAATCCGCTGGTTGGGTTAAGAATTATCGAGTTCTTCTAAGATTCGTCCACTCAGATTAACCACAGGAGCTTTATGAACGCCCACGCGTACATAGGGGAATAGCTGGGAAAATTTGTTACCTTGTGCTTGTAAGAAGCAATAATGAGGAAGAAAATATAGGTGTCATAGTTTTGTTCATTTAATTCTTTGTGCTGGATTGGAAGCTAAATTTTATAGCAAGTTAGCTTCATTTGTTTGCTTTTGTAGCAGTACTTATGCGAACTATGGATCAAGACAGATTTATAGTTCTTATCTTTGTGGCAGCCCTCTGCAAATGTTTCCTACAAAAACGTAATGTACAAAATTAAAGTAGATCAAATGGTCTAGTCGAAAAAATGCATAATCTGCTACAATTGCTCCATTACCAGAGACCCAGTATCTCTAAAGATGAAATATTGGTGTTGCTTTCACTAACAGCGCTCATCTCATTGCCAATTGCTATTACAGCTCTCTAATTAATTCACAAATTAACATTTATTCAGAAAATATTTGAATAGTGGAAAGGAATCGAATATCGATCAGCGGTCAATATCGATCATATGTTTACGCAACATAACTGAGTTTTAAAAGGATAGAATAGGTGCCGCCATCTGTTAAGGGCGATCGAAATCACCTACAGTATCATCTGTCAGTTTCATTGCAATGTCGTAATGTCGAGTGTATACCGTATACCTAAGGCAACAAACAGATTTTGAGTAGTTGTTTTTTGTTATTTTTCCGGATCATGGAATAAGGTATGTACTTTATAAGAATGGATATTTCAGAGCTGCTTTGATGCTGATAAATACATGGTAATCCAAGGTATTTTTCCAGTTGTAAACGAATATTTTAACTTGTTAATGTTAGGGGTTATGTGTCTTCAAACAATAGCGTGCATGCGCGGATAATATCGGCCGACATGATCGATATTTTCCGTCTATGACCGAAACAGAGGTAGGTATCCGACGAGAACGCAATTGATCGTGAAGATGAGACCGTTCAATTACAAAGCGCATCCTTTGAATACTTTTACCCGACAGCCCGGATAACAGAAAAAGTACAATCTAAGAGAAGAAGGAAACAAACGTCCCTAATACTAACGTCCACCTCCACGCAGGCATCTTTGGAAGAGAAGGAAGACAAGAGGCAGAAAAAGAAAGTTGATGAGGCTAAAAAAAAATTTTCAAAAAGAAAAATCATCAGAACCTAAAATATTACTAGCTAAGAAACGAAGAAATTGTCCAAGTCCAAACGTGAACAGCAACAGGGGGAAAACATGAAAGAAGAAAACGACTTGTGCCCAGTATGCTGGGAGAGATGACCTGTAGTGGCGTTGTAGAGCATGTGGTATCTGGCTCCATACTGCATGTACTGAAGTATCTCGCCCAAAAGACGTGGTTTCGTGTGTAGCATGCGAATAGACATTGATCGATATTACCCATCTACATGATCGAAATTAGCCGACCCTAGGTGGATAATATCGATCAGGTAATACCTATGATTTTAATATTTTAATATTGTACTTCATCAAAATACAAAGAATTTGTTTATGTTGTTATATTGCGTTCTATACAAAAAATAAGGTAATTTTTAAAAAGTTTTGCTTCTGTCTTGGATATCTTTGAAGTGATCGATATTCGACTCCTTTCCCCTACGAGTACCTACCTACACACTGACAACTTGCTTGTTGTCTCAGGAAGAAAATTAATTCCTAGCTAAATATGTAGAACCAAATCTATGTTTTGTGTTTCCAACCAGTCAAGTCGCCAATACGAACATTTTAAATGGTGCCATGCTATATTACTACCGTCTGTCGATTTTACTGAGAAGAAGTACAGGAAAACCTACACTGCAAATCTTGTTTACAAACTCTTACAGATTACAAATTGGCATTAAACATCTGCTATCTAATTTAGAAACCTTAACTAACTTTCACAATTGTTGGTGTTCACCTAACTACTTACATAGGTATATTTATTTATTAAGTGGGATAGCACTTATGTCATAAATAACTGCGCAAAACTACGACTACAGTAGATAGTTTTGGGTAGTAATACAGGTTAGGTAGGTGCACTAAGTTCGTCTAGGTAAGTATTAGGTATAACTAGTCTTTGAGATACTGAGTTGATAAATTTAAGGACGAAAATTGACTGTGTACGGTTGAAATTATTATTTCGCAGCTGCTCTCTACCAGGACAGTGAAAATGGAGGTAGTAAATAAAGCCATCTCCATCTCTACGACTAGAAGATGACCACAAAGGGGAGTCAGTTGTGATCGGAGAAGGATTGGTAAGATAAACGCCTCAGCGTCTTGAAGTCGAGTACACTTTGGGCATGACCTGAGACGATTTGACAAGGAAGCTCAGTTTTGTGAAGAAATTTACCACAAAGCTTCGTACCAAGAGTGAATGGGACCAAGACACCGTGCCGAAACTCAATAGCAACGCCACCAAATGGTACACTGATGGCCGCAAAATGGCAGACGGAACTCGAATAGGGATATATGGGCCTATAACCAAATATTCAGAAAGCTTGGGGATGTGCCCAAGTATCTTCCAGGCCATTAAAAGCCATTAAAAGCTACAAAAAGCAAGAAATTCCAACAATGTCTTATAGTCATGCAGCCATGAGGGCGCTGAACACCAATATTATGAGCTGCAACATGGTTTGGGAGTGTCTAGACAAACTGAACGAGCCAGGCAAAGCTAACAAGGTAACCTTATTGTGGAACACATCGGAGTAAAAAGAAACAAAATAACAGATAATTTCGCTAAGAAGGGGACCAGAACACCTTTTGTGAGTCCTGAACCTTTTTGGAGGATAAGAAGCAGCGGAGAAGTTCTGTATGAGGCAAGCTAAAACATCTGGGAACATATAACCAAAAGAGATCTTCAGAATGCATTAAGCTCAGAAAAACCAATATTCGTATATCGACATGATCCTCTCAGGACATTGTAAACTGAGTAGATACCTACGCAGGCTCGGAATAGTAAAGGATGCCTAATGCAGATTTTCTGGGGAGAAACTGTTCTGCACTGTGCAACTCAATCGCCTTACACCTAGGAGCACAAGAAATTGAAGAGGAAGAACTACTAATATGGCATCGTCGTAATACATTTGCGTTGCATAGTTCTCTTAGTAAACCTCTACCTTTGTTCTGGGTACTCTATTTCAACTAATGGCCACTATAATTTACTACTCTTGTGGAAATTCTGAACAACATGAGACAACGCTCTCAACTGCTAAGTGCTTTCGGTACCATCTTCTACCATGAAGACTGATCTAAATTGAGAAAGCAACATTCATGAGACTTGCTCTTGAGTCATGTACGAACAACATGAAGTTTTCTCGTGAATATATACGAGTTCATCAAACCACAAACACTACGTACTCGATCGAATTATTTCTTGTATGCTGTTATGAGCAGGTATTGTTCGGAAAGTGCTAACTTGGGCGACTGATTTAAATTAAAAATATTAGTATTACTGAGTCGCAGGAATATCAGGATTTCGCTTTTGTCAAAACTTTTAATTAGTATTGAAAAAATATGTTATACAAATTATACTAATTGCTATTTTGTTTCCTTTCTCTTAGCATATACTTTTTACTTTGTTATTTTAAAGATAATTAATTACCTTGGAAAATTCTCACAAGGGCGTATATAAAGGAAACGTCTATTTTCCACTGACGTACGCTCTTTTACGGGCCACTAAATTTAAATAACGACTCCAATATATTCAAATTTCAAGATCAAACGCAAAACCGAACAGCAACGTTGTCGGCCTTCCGCAGCCTACACATTTTTCCCTACGGTTACCCTTAGCAGCTGAGTAGTAGTAGCATCCCTCAATTAAGACGGACCCGGGAGCGGGCACCTCTTTAATTTCCATTCATAAATCGGCAGCAGAGGACCCTAGCCGCTTTTCGGTTTCGAAAAAAATGAAGTCGAATAAGCCGAACTCAAACATAAATCCAAAACTGATAGAGGATACACACGGGGCTGTACGGCACACAGTAAACAACGCGATGTATAAACGCGGGGGCAGCGAGGAAGGCGGCAAAAAGACGAAGAGAGGAACAGAGACGGGGAATACGAAATGGGGGTACGAGATGAGGGCAAAAGGACTTTCGTCGAGGAGGGTGGCGAGGTGGCGGGAACGAAGGGACCTGGAAATGGGGATCGTGGCGCTGCAAAGGAGTGGGTAGTGGAAGCGACAATAAATCAAGACTTGGATTTAATTAAATCTTGCATTGAAGTTAAGCGGGTCGCCGCTCGCCGCGCTGCGGTACAAGACTGAGAAAGTGATAGGTGGAAGAGAGAGCGAGTGAGATGGTGAGAGGTATAGGAGATGAATAAGGAAAACAAGGATGGTGCGCATTTTTAGCGGTCATAATTTTTAATTACTACGTTGTTGTTGTTG
>ML216173.1:498-14758 GCA_004785975.1 Popillia japonica
GCTTTAAGATTATTTCAGCTGCAATTGCGGCAGGTTTTTATATACAGCGTCTTCATTTGACAACTTTCTACCGTAAATTTCTGTAAATCTAGAAAATTTTCTGAAACACGTAAGAAGCTTCGCAGTTGGTCGAAACTGCGGCGTAGGTTTTCAAAAACTTCTCTTTGAATTCCACAACAGGTTGCAGTAATTCTATGACGAAGTTTTTCCAAATATTCAGGTTGAGGGGAAGTACAACAGAGTTTAAGTAACTCCGTAGAAAAAAGTCAAGTGGCGTCAAACCCGGCGCCCTCCCTGGCCATTCTATGGGTCCTCTTCTTCCTATCCATTTATTCGAAAATACATTATCTAAACACTGCCGTACTGGAAGAACATAGTGAAGAGGAACTCCACCGTGTTGGAAATGTAATTCATCCTCATCAAGTCGGAGATTGCTATCTCTATCCAGTTGATTTTAGAGAGAGTCAGTAATTAATGGATGAATAGTATTTTCTAGCATATCCAGATATGCTTTGCCCGTTAGATTTTCATTAAAAATCAATGGCCCAAACTCATGGCTCCAAACTCATACATTATTTTTTTCAGGGTACCTACGGGTATGTCATTGTACAAGCAGATGAGAAGTTGTATTACTCCAATATCTGCAGTTATATTTATTCATAAATCCATGTAATTAGAAAGTGCAGTCGTCACTGAAACAGATATTTCCCAAAAATTGCATTATTATTATTAATCATGGCTGTAATCTATTCACAAAACTCTATCCTTTTGTTAAAATCATCTTCATTTAGTTCTTGACATATTTTCAATTTATAAGGATGGAATTTATGAAGTTTTGTAACTTTATGAAACGGCATCGGAGGAAATTCTAGTTGTTGCAGAAACCTGGCGTAATGAAATACAAGGATTTATGCTAAAATGACCTAACACTTCCACTTGAGCAACTTGATGATTTCTTATGCTTCATATTTGCAACAGACCCAGTTTGAGTAAATTTATGAATTAGGTGTAAGACATACCTAGAGATGTGATCCTATGCGGATGCGTTTCGTTAAATTTTGCCTCAGTTCGTCGAGCGCATTGATTTTCGTCTCCATAAATTAATACAATTTTAACCTTTTCTTGCAAAATATAAACCATTTTTGTTATTTTATTTAAATAAGTTTGCTATTTTTTATATTTATGCTATTGCCTGTTTTTCGTTTATAAGCATTACTTTTTGTGTTTTCTGTAACAAATTTAATCAACGAATGCAAAAGCGATATCAAAACGTACCGAAAACATGAATTTTTCTAATTCTCTTTTCGTTTAATTTTTTCTGCAAAGGAATAGCTGCAAAAGAAAAAGTAAAACATCTTGAAAAGTTTAATCGCGTTTTGAACATTGGTTTCTGTTCCGACGCTCCTAAAATTAAAAACAAAGCAAACCACAAGAACTTAAAAATTTCGAAAACGAATCGATCAATTTCAAAAACTAAACGCCAAAATGTATCAATAGCCTTTTCCATTTAAGATTTTTAGTGGGGTAGTTCCAGGGGTAGTGGCTAAGCAAATTTTTGAATCAAAAGTTGTCCTACTTGATAATACTTATATATCTTTGAAAATTTTTCATAATTTTCTAGATTTCCAGAAATTTAGGTTGAGAAGTTTTCAAATGAACAAACTGCCATGTACATTAACAATATCGAAAAATATATTGCCGACACTATAAACGCGCTATTCTTAACATATGACATAGACATACATAGATAATACCTTGAAAACTTTAAAATCCTTGGTGAAGTAGATGCTCCCAGTGAGTTACATATCATAAAAAATATTTAAGAAAATGATGAAATTGTAAGCTACGTAAGTGTTGTAATACATCTTCAAGAGTGGAAGCCACAATAAGGTGCACTTCACAAATTGCAATATAGGATGGAAGATATACTCTCACGTGGGTAGTACAGTAAAACCTGTCTTAACGGCCACCTGTATACAACGGACACCTGTGATAACGGCCAGATTGAACATTGCAAAAATCTACAATACGAATATTTCCATATATACAAACTTTGCAATAACGGCCGCCTTTACAAAACAGCCA
Source organism: Popillia japonica (assembly GCA_004785975.1). Classification (NCBI taxonomy): domain Eukaryota; kingdom Metazoa; phylum Arthropoda; class Insecta; order Coleoptera; family Scarabaeidae; genus Popillia; species Popillia japonica. The sequence goes on from ML216173.1 coordinate 2,584, forward strand.
CGGCTAGACGATCCCAATATTTTATGGCACAAAAGCAATTAAATTTACCTCTCAATAACGGTCGTCGTCCATATCGAAATTTTAAAACTCACGTATTCATTGTTTAGTCTAAAGAAGGTGACAGAATTTACTTGTAAAGCTTTATTGTTAGTTGTAATGAAACACGGTAGAATTATTTTACAGCAGCAGCCGATTGTAGCAGTTTCCGAAAACGCCTGTTCATTCGATCAGTTTAAGTTTATCGTTGTGTTCGTGAAGTGTTTGAATATGTCGCTAAAAAGAAAACGTTCGTCACTGAAAAACAAAATTGATATCATCGAGGAGAGTGAAAAGTATATTAAAGTTCTTGGAAGGTAGTCGAAAAATTCGGAGTTGGAAAAACTGAAATTAACGGTATCCTAAAAAACAAAAGTGATATTAAAAGGATGTATGAAGCAGGTATTAATTAGAATCAGAAACGGAAATCCCCTAAAACGGGTGGAGTAGCAGTGGATCAAGTTGTGTATAAGTGGTTCTGCATGGCTAGAAATAAAAACATTCCCATATCTGGATCATTGATTAAACAAAAGGCGCTAGAGACAGCAAGAAATTTAAACATCGAAAGTTTCGCTGCTTCAAATGGTTGATTGGAATGTTTCTGTCGAAGGCACAATATCACTTTTAAATCAATTTGTGGTGAGTCCGCGGATGTAAATTTGGAAGATGTAGAAGCATGGAAATCTAAAATGCCATTAATTTTAAAGGATTATTCCATGAAGGATATATTTAATGTTGACGAAATAGGTCTGTATTATCGCGCCCTGCCAAATAAAACGTTTGCATTAAAATGCGATAAATACAATGGCAAAAAGTTAGCAAAACAACGGTTAACTATTTTATTTTGCAAAATATGGAAGGCGACAAAGAAACCCCTTTAGATATTGGAAAAAGTACAAATCCTCGGTGTTTTAAGGAAAATGACATCGACAAATTACCTTTATACATAACAAAAAGGCTTGGATGACTCTTATGACAAAAAAAATGGCTGTATCAGATTGACATGAAAATGAAAAAGCAAAATCGACAGGTGCTTCTATATCTGGATAATGCTCCAAACACTACGTCGTATTGTCAGCCGTTAGATCAAGGCATAATTCACAATTTTAAGATGATATACCGCAGTTTTTTAATCAAAAGACTATTAACGTTCGTTGAGAGTGATTGTGACTTTGAAGATTCAGAAAAGAGCATAAATCTAACAAGTGCGCTAATATGGATTGCTGCCGCATGGACACAGGTTTCTCGATCTACCACTACAAACTGTTTTTCCAATGCTGGATTCGCTGAAGTAGTTCAATTTAATAAAGATTTTTGCGAGGAGGGCGAAATACCCATTGCTAAGCTATTTCCAAAAGTCGGTAGTGCAATGGCAAGTTTACACGATTTTGCTTCCATTGACAATGATGAACCTACAGAGAATCCTGATTTTAGTATAGCAGAAATTGTTGAAGAACTATGCAATAATGATGATGATTCCGATAACACCGAGATAGAATAGTTTGAAGATCCAAATTCAAATTCAAATTTATTTTTCAATGTAATAACCATTACATGAAACGTCAATAATATAATGTAGATAAGCTATAGAATAAAATAAAATAATGACAATCTGGCAGACATGTTACATATTAAAACAAACAAACAAGCAATACAAGTAAACACAGGTCACACCCAGCAACATCTACACGATCACACTAATGTCTATCCCCTCAAGGTAGTCTTCGATAGAGTAGAAGGCTTGGTTAATTAACATCTCCTTCACCACGTCCGCGAATCTGCCAGGTGGAAGGGTTTTTATATCTTCCGGTAGCTTGTTGTATAGCAGAATCCCCCAGTAAGCCCAATTGTTCTGAGTGGTCTTCAGTCTATGCAAAGGTATGCGAAGGTGATTTCTGTTTCGTGTTCCATAATTATGAACATCCTCATGTGTATCGTATTGATGCTTACGACTATGTACATATTTGAGCGCGTTTAGTATGTATACTGAAGGTAATGTAAGTATTTTTAGAGTCCTGAATGCATCCCTACACGAATCCATCTGCTTCAAAGACGCAAGCACACGTATTGCTCTCTTCTGTAATCTGAATATTCTAATGCTGTCCGTGGATTTACCCCAGAATAGTATACCGTATGAAGCCAATGAATGAAAATTTGCGTAGTAGGCCAAGCGGGCTGCGCTGTCGGTTGCAAGATGTTTGATCCGTCGGATACTGTAGATTGCCGCAGTGAGTCTCTTCGACAGTTCGAATATATATGCCGACCAGTTTAGTTTATTGTCTATGTATACTCCCAGAAACTTCACATTGGCACGCGGGACGGTTGCTTTTGTTGTTAAGTCAAGATCTTGGGTTTTGTTAGTGTTTAACTTCATATTATTTGCTTCAAACCATCGTCCAGCCTCTTTAATTGCCTCATCACGAGTACTCCTGACACTGTCTGGCGTTTCACCTCTTATTAAAATAGAGGTATCGTCAGCGTATAAGCATACATCAACACATTCCAGGCCATGAGCCAGATCGTTGGTGTATATAATAAACAACAACGGGCCCAGTATGGAATCATGAGGCACCCCTTGTGGAACATGCTTTGTATCTGATGCTGTTCCATTGTACGCCACATACTGTTGTCTGTTAGTCAGGTAAGACTCCAGTATAGCGAGTGCGTTTCCTCGAACTCCATAGTAATTCAGTTTCAACAGTAGTATCTTATGATCAACTCTATCAAATGCTCTTGTAAGATCACAGCACGTCAAACGAGCATGTTGTCTTCGGTCTATCGCCTCCAACATACCCTCCACCATACTTCGTATTCCCGTTGTGGTTGATCTTTTCTTCCTATAGCCATGTTGAGCTTCGTTTAAATAATTATGCTTTTCAAAGAATTCCATCAAGCGATCTGCTATAACTCTTTCAAATATCTTGGACAGTGCCGGCAGCACTGAAATTGGCCTGTAACTACTCACATCATCCATGTCCCCTTTCTTGTATATGGGAATTGTTTTTGAGATTTTTAATTCGTCAGGAAACACACCGTCTAATAAACAATTGTTTATTACATGTAGTAAGGGATCTATAATGCTTTCTATTATTTGTTTCAGTAATTTTGTTGATAATTCGTAATGATCTTTCGTATGCTTTGATTTAATGGAATTGGTAATGTTCCTAATTTCATTTGCAGTTACAGGTCTCATATATAAAGATTTTGAGTTGTTGATTTTTAGATTTTCCAAGAAAGATTCAACAGTCCGAGATGCCAGGGGTGCTACACCTGCTCCGCAACTAACAAAGTGCTCCACCAAATCATCCGCACTAATTGACGTAATTGTTTGTTTTATACGCTTTTTTGTGTTTTGGTTAATAATCTCCCATATCGTTTGTTGTTTATTATCAGCAACATGAATTTTATGTAGAAAGTGCTCCTTTATCGTTCGCTCTAATGTTTCTTTATATGAGACTTTATACGCTAGGTATTGTGCATAGTCTGCGGGATGTTTTGTGGAAATGGCTATTGTTGATAATGCGTCCAATGTGTTTCGCATTCTATTTACCTCATATGCAGGTTTCACATAATGTTCACAAAATCAACTTTGTCAAATATGGGTGAAGTGTGCGAAAAATTAAGAGAAATACAGAGTTACTTCCTGTGTAACAATGGTGACAGGTTATAGACATTTCAAAAATTTTACAAAAATGTGAAAGTGAAATGTATAAATCAAAGTTAAAAAATTTAAAACAAACAAAAATTGAAGAATTTTTTTCAAAAAATAAAAGCAATCTATGTAAACGTATACATACATATATTACCAATGTGTCTCTGTATTCTCTATTTTAAGTTTAAATAAAATCATTTAAAATAATGTCCGAATTAATTTTATTTCTAAAAGAAAAATAATAGCTATCATGTGAAAATAGTTGCTTAGAATTTGGCGTGAGTGATATCCATCACCTGTCTTTTGCGGCCACCTTTGAATAACGGCCAACAATTTTGATTTTTTTAGTGGCCGCTATTCACAGGTTTTACTGTACTTGTTTTCGTTGTCCGACAAATTACTTTGTTTCCAAGAATATGTTGCATTTTTGGTAACAATATAAATTAGTTTCCTGACAATCGAAGAAATTCAACAAACTACGTGCAATATACAACACAAATAGGGAGAAAGCACACACCAGTTATGCACGTCATGTGGTTCTCGCATCTATTCGCAATTGCACAACAACTACGGTTGTGTAACTAACAACTAAGATTGACAAATTTGCAAACCGAACCTCCTTCCAAAGCATAAACAGCATCGCTCAGTCCAAGATGAGGACTGGTCTTGTTATCAACATCAGCCGAACAATCGTATAATCATAATAATAACAATACAGCGGCTGGGTACTTGCTAGCGAGCGTAGGAGATTGCGGCACATGTGGCCCGAACCTCTCATTCACAGTCTACGCTGCGAATCGCGGTAACCGCGCGCGTGATTGGTAAACAAAGCGGGGAACAATCGGAGACAAGAGAGTTTGCTGCCTGCAAATCCATCTAACAGTCGACATAATAGCGAGGTGTTTTTACGTGACTGTGTTGGACAGGTTTAGATTGAGTGGCGCCCTCTCTCTACCCCGTCCGACAACAACAACGACGCCGCGACGCGGCGGTGGGCCTCTCTTCACCCTCCCCCGCGTCGTCCTTTCTATATATTAAAGTCACCGCCGGTGACGACGAAACTGCTGCTACCCCTATCTCTAATATCACCTCGTTCACTGACGTGTTCATCTGTTTCCTTGGCTTGCTTCGAACGTTCTTCATTATTCGCGTGGGAATGACGGGGGGAAAGGGGAGCTATTAAATAAAAAAAGGTAAAAAGTATAGAAGATTGTTTGTATTTTAGTTACGAATTTCTGAATTTATAGAACGCATTCTATTATATGCTACCCAATAATGTAATTCATTACTGCTTTTCTATAAATGATGAAACAACAGTAAACGTTATTTTGTGGTCGTCCAATCTTAAATTCTGTCAAAATCTGTAAAAATTATGAATTTCTTATTCGTCTTCTAATTAATTTTAAAGAAACGATCCTTACATATATCTGTCTGACTTCGAAAACGACTAAGTTAATTCATCCTATGCGTAAAACATTTAATATTATGGTGGTTTGATGAATAGTCACCTTGGGAGATATTTTGTAAAGATTAAAATCTGCTTTGTATCTCTTATCATCACGTCTAAGATTTGTGTTTCGTACTTATCAAGATTTTATTTTTTGAAGTATTAAGGCCCTTCATTTGAATTTTTGCTAGGAAAGGCTATAACAATATGCTAAAAATGGAATTTAGAGATACACCAACAATAGACTAGCGGCACTAAACCGAAAAGTATCTTCAGATATATGTTGGTAAGGAAGATAACAGCTAATGATGTGCGGAACTGTGCGTAAGGAAAGATAACTTTTTCAGTAAACTATATATTGCTATACATTTATGCTCACTAGTTTTAAGATTCCATCTAATTGCCCAATCGCTTATGCCTTTGGACCTCTGCAGAAGGCTTTGGCAAAAAATTGCATCGCTCTTTGAAAGGAAGTGCAGGCAGTCATACTGAAAAACGGGAAAAGCATAATCGTGAACAAGGAGTTCTGAGTGATGCCATGTTTATGTTTAGGAAGCGTGGATCGTTACATGATACGTGAATATGCGTATTTTGTACATCTTGCTCTTGAAGCCCGTCATACAAGAAGATTAGAAAAGCATGGTTATGAGCAAAGACTGCTGAGAGAAGCCGTGTCTAAACGGCAAAAACTATGAGTTTTAAACGACTAATTGGCTGTAGAGAGTGGAAATATAATACCTATTCCAAAAAAAGGGGATTTATTAAAATGTGAAAACTACAGAATGATAATGTTGTTAAATGTAACGTATACAATATTGACATCCTTAATACTAAAAAACATCAAGAAATATACGGAAACCGAATTTATAGGGATTATTAGAATGGTTTTAGGCAAGGCAGGTCCATACAATTAAGCAAATTACAGAAAAATACTATGAAATATTGAAGTACACATAGTATTCATTGATTTTAAACAAGCGTTTGATAGCCTGAACAGAGATGCACTGATAGAGGATGCAAAGATATTAAATATACCTGAAAAATTAATAAGAATGATCAAAATTACTTTGGAAAGATCCAGAGTGGCAGTAATTATGCAAGAACGTTTAACAAATGAGGTAGAAGTAAAAAGAGAAGTACGTCAGGGAGATGGTTTATCAGCAACGTTATTCAATATAGCACTGGAAGGGGCAATAAGGGCAACTAACTTTAAGGGAACAATTATCCAGAAATTCATACAACTAGTGGCATACGCGGATGACATCGCATTAGTAGGAAGAGCTGTAAAACATTTAGAAGTGGCAGTGAAAACAATAATCAAAGAAGCACGGAAAAGAGGTTTAGAAATCAACGAAACTAAAACGAAGTACATAAGTGTTACGAGAAGAGACATGGCAAATACTAGCGCTGCAATCAAAATAGATAAATATACGTTCGAAGAAGTAAAATATTTCAAATATCTCGGATAAGTAACAAAAACGAGGAGAACATGGAAATTAATCGGAAAATACAGGCAGGATACAGAGCATTTTACTGGCAAAAGATAATTATGAACAACAAGAACCTAAGTAAGAAGACAAAATTAAAAGTGTATAAAAAAACAATACGACCAATACCAACATACGCAGCGGAGAACATGTGCCTGACACTTAGAGAAAAAGAAAAACTAAAAATTTTTGAGAGGAAAATAATAAGAAAGATTTACGGAGGAAAGAAAATAAATGAAGAGCAATATAGGCGTCTAACAAATGATGAGATAGATAAAATCTTAGAGGGAGAAAACATAGTTAGAATAATAAAATGTCTAAGAATTAAGTGGTACGGAGATGTGTGTAGAAGAGAAGAAAGTTTGGTATAAAGAAAATAATGAAATGGAAACCCCAGGAAGGCAGACCAAGAGGGAGGCCAAAACTAAGACGGGAAGATTAAGTAATCAAGGATATAAAAACTATGAAGATCCAAGGGTGGAGAGAAAAGTTGAAGCATAGAGAAGAATGGAGGAGGATAGGACATTAAGCTAAGAAACACAATAATCTGTAACGACGAAATGAGGAAGTGGAATGATTTGGCCCATCGTTTCCACTACAATCTGGCCAAGAAGCTTCTTCAGAGCGACTACAATTCCACCAGGAATGTATAGTCATACACATACTATACATATATACAGTCTGATTGATTTTACTTGACCAAGCTTATGTTTTTTAGTATAGATAGCAATAGATAGAAGAAAAACAAATAATCAAAAATACTCTACATCTAATTATTAACTATGTTACATAATCAAAAATACAAATTACACAAAAACAAAAGCGCATCACAAAACAGTTTTATTTTTTAAATACAACGGTTATGTTTTTTTTTAATATTCTTAAAGAGCTTGAAATTCTCTTTACAATCATACCAAGAAAGTTGTCACTATCTTGAAAATTGCAGCCACTATAGTGTTTTTAAATTTAATTTTTTGTCATACGTTACATACGAAACAAACTACATCACTAAGTACATCATAGGGTAGACTGTTTTAAATTTGCACGTGTTCAAAGTGTCCCCCATTATTTTGAACACATACTCGAGCTCTTCTTAGTAAATTACTACGTGCTTTTCTCAACATATAAGGACTTACTTGACGGCAGGCTTCGGTGATTCGATTTTTGAGATTGTTAAGGTTTTCCCGAAATGTTAAATAACCGTTTTGTTTAAGGTATCCCCAAACCCCCCAGTTTATGCCTAAACTTTTGTTGTAGAACATCCTAAACAATTCTTGCATTGTGTGGGGGGCACCATCGTGCTGAAACCACATATCACGCCGAATGGCTAGTAGTAAGTCGTCCAGCAAATAATCGAAATCGTTTATAAGACAATTTCTATATCTATCACCCGTAAGAGTTCCTTCATAAAAATATGGTCCTACTACAAAATCATTCACAACACCTAGCCACACGTTAACAGAGAATCTCTGTTGCATGGACGTATTTGTCTAGGATTTACGTCATCCCAATAATGGTCATTTTTCCTGTACGATATACCATTTCCTGTGAAGCATGACTCGTCGTTCCACATTACATAAATTAAACGTATGTGATTAATCAGCCAATTACAAAATGTTAGTCGCCGTTGCTGGTTTCCCTGATGCAGTCCTTGTACTAATTTAGTTTTGTACGGCTTCATTGTGTTCTTTTTAAGAATTGAATAAATCTTGTTAGTTAGGTTAGGTTAGGTTAGTCCTAAACCAACCACTGCTTGGCGTATAGAATTCCGTGGATGCCCTCTAAAATACGCCAAAACCACAATTTCGTTATTTTCCACAATGCTGCTGTACCCGTGAACTAAAGCATCCAGTTGTGCGCAAATTTGCTTCCAGTCTGGTAAAAATTCTCGCATGTGGTTGTTATCTTTCAGGATACAAATGTAAATACATTGCGCCTGCTTCTTGTCTATTATCATTGAATAGAATAAAAACCTTCAACATATCCATTTTTCTCATCGTTGGTATAATTATTATTTGCTTGCATTGCAATAGGTATTATTATTATTACACTGAATAACAGTTTGACAGGTGCAAACAATGCACAAGTATGGACAACTATCAGTCTTGTGTTTTCTTTTGTTTGTCTTTGTTTTCAAGGGTTGCTAATAAATTGTAACGTTTGACAAAAATCAAATTTATGTTTCAAGCTAATCCTGTAAGCATTTAAAAACTGGGCGGCATGCATTATAGCTATACCTAAACTAACTAGGCTAAGGAAGAAAGTAAATTAACCGAAAACTAGAATATGACGTATGACGTACCACATACAAAACACACAAAGAGCCCAAGACTTCAACAGCGTATCAAAGCTTATAGATACATAATTCTGCTAGCATCTCAAACTCAAACAGCAGCTTGTGTCATTAAAAGTGGGGTTAACCGGCCAATTTTACGCTTAGGACCTTCGTGAACGACTAAAGCGTTTTATGTACCCATAAAATGTAAACTACGGTTTGGTCATGCAAATAGCAGGACGAGTTTATCGTCATGTCATATTCGTATGTTACCATTTCGAAGTTTTGGTCTTGAAAATGGGAGGTGACGTAGATTGTCATTTTATACGCGTATATTACTCTTTCTACATCTTGGTCGCAAAGCCACTCATCCGAGTAAATGAGAAAAACATGGTCGTGAACAAAAACGAAAAACTTATGATGGAGAGTAAAGACACCTGAAGGATGCCATATCTAACAGTGGGGTTTAGTCATGAAAATAGGAAACTGCGTAGATCTTCATATCTAGGCGTATATTACTCTTTCTACATCTTGGTCTCGAAGCTACTCATCCAAGAAAATGATAAAAACATAGTCGTGACCAAAAACTCGTTAATAAACGAAAAACGCATGGTGAAGAGTAAAGACGTCTGAAGGATGCTATGTCTAATAGTAAGATTTGGTTATGAAAATAGGAGGTAGCGTATATCGTCGAATTATATGCGTATATTACTTTATCTACATCACATACATGAAATCCATATCTACCTACTAGCAAGATTTGATCGTTTATAAAATCAGTCCGCGTTTGTTATCTACTCAATTTTTTAAACTGTGTAGGAATCGGTCTTTTCTTTGACTCGAAAGTATTTCGCATGGCTTAGTCTACACCGAATACCGTTATGAATTGTAATGAAAGCTTCCGCGAAAGCTTCTATGATGCCTGTGAATTTTGCCAGATTGATCTCATAAATGTTAGGTTTTAGCTGATCATCTCCTCCAAGATTGGAGATGCCATCAATTGCATGGGCATTGCTTTAAATTCCTCATTAGATTCCTGAACGCTAGAAATGTCATGGTTCAATTGAAAGAGATCAGTCTGTATTCCTGCTATGGTGTTAGCATCGTCTCGGCCATGGAGATAGGTAGCAGTAAAAGATTTCTGCTTAGTTGTAAGGCTATTGAGATCGACCAAAGGAAACTGTTTTGAATGGAAGGAGAAGATATTTTTGACTACCATGTTTATTAACGCGACTGACAAAAATTTTTGGGTGAGGACTTACTATACCGCTAACCTATCACTACTAGAAATATGTTTTTGTGTGCGTCGTGTGTGGACACAAGAAGGTAGAGGAACACGAAGGGAATCAAACTGGTTAACCGAGGCGTACCACAGAGCGTCAAGATAGGCGGTTCAGACAACTAGCTCTACGAGGCCGTTTTGCTACAACCCGTGAAATTGCTGACCAATGGTTTGAAGAGGAGGACCTGTTACTATGCGTACACTATATCGCCGCATGCGAGCCTTTGGACATTTTTCATTACGTCCACGATTAGTGCTTCCTTTAAATGCAGACCACTGTCGTCAACGCTTGAACTGATGCAGAGAGCGGCAGCATTGGGAACAGAATGGCGTAATCCCGTCTTCAGCGACGAATCGCAATTCTGTTTAGGTATGCGTGATGGCCATGGAAGGGTACGACGCCGGTGTGGAGAGTGAGGCGATACTTGGGTTTGCTGTTGAGAGACATTTACACAGGACTGTTGGAGTACTGCTTATGGTATCCGGTCACCACTTCTGTTTATTCGATGCAGTATGACAGCTGCTGATTATGTAGATAATCACATCCCCATATAGATACCCTGTTCCTCGGATTTAAACCCCATCAAGCATGTGTAGGATATCATGGGAATCATCCTGTTCACTTTGCACCATCCTCCACCAAACTTTAGCGCAGTTAATCAACGAAGTTAAAGTTGCTTGGAGCGAGATACCACAAGCACATTGCCAAAAAATCAAGTTAAAAAAATGATTTCTTCTGGGTGTAACACTTCTAATGTCACTGAGTATATTTAACAACCCAGTTTATCCAGTGATTAAATTATATTGCACACGGCATCACGTCCTAGTCCAATTTTAATATATATGTATTTGCGTTTGTGGGATTCACTAAATGTTTGTCTTTAAGAAATTGTTATCTATGTATGTCGCGATCTCAAGATATTACGGTTGTAATAAAAAACATACGTAGACACAGAGTTTAAGCAGAGATACATGCGTATGTATATGTACTTTTAAAGTTCTACAGTTCCGCTGCCGTATACTTTATTCTTTTTTTTGATTTAATCGTGCCTTGTACTTTAAAAATGTTCAATTTATACAACCATTCTAACGGAGCTGCAAGCGTTCCAAAAGAATCACATAACACTCAGGTGTACAGCCGCGCATTGTATTACAATAAGGGGGACGCCAGGGGTCCAACATATCTACCTGTGCAAGTTTGCATGAATAGGAGTAACTGCTAGTATAGAAATCTATATGGATGAGTTGAAGTGTGGTTCTTCTAGCGCCATCTAGAATTGAGTAGATTTTGAATGAGTGTGAATGTTGACTAGGTTGCATACAATCCCTCATTTAATTGCAGCAATTTAATTACTCCTATTTAATTGACAAAATGAAATAAGTTTGTGGATATTATTAAATATAATGCTTATAGCAATAATGAATAATATTTCTAGAAGGTTGTAAATATAATAAATTTGGTAAAAATTTTGGTGTAGAGGTAAGATTTGAACCTTAACCATTGTGGGACGCTAGTTACAAATTTTGTACTATACCATTTCACCATACACCAACTTATTAACAGATTGATGCTATTTATTTCATATATAAAACTGCTACTGGTAAGATTACAATTCAGTAAATTAGAATTTCGTTTTAAATCAAATTATTCTCCTTTCGTTTTGGATTTAGATATTTAATAAAGTTCGTTCGATATATATATATATATTTGATAGAAATAGGATAGGTTTCAAATAAAACACATTTCAGTTTGTAATAGACTTTAATTTTAATACACACTGATTGAGGAGTTATGTATAAGGACGTGCACAAAACAAAATACATGTGCAGCCCGTACACAAACACCATATAGTGCTACAGCCATTGTTGAAATAAATAAAAATATTCGAAATAACATAGTTTCATTATCATTTAACATTAATAATTACAAATACATTCATTGTGTATACCTCATGCTCTATGGTTGGTTTCATTTCAGGACTGTTTGGCTACATTA
>ML216178.1:0-16608 GCA_004785975.1 Popillia japonica
TTTTTTTGCACAGCTTTAGTTGTAACAGTAGGATCTACTTCTTGCACTTTTTTTTGACACATTATCGTATGCCTTACCTGCTATTAGCTTATTACTATAATCTTTAGAATTTACATTCCACAAACAGGAGTGACTTCTATATAATTCAATAAATTCGAGGACAAACTCTTTAGTAAACGTTCTTGTATCCAGTTTTGATTCCTTGACTGCGCACTACTGAAGAAGCACTCTACGACACTGATAAAATAGTCAAAGTAACATCGGGAACGTCCATACACTCAAATTCTCTCTCTCTAAAATTATAGACAAATTCGTAGTTAAAATTGCTAGTTAAAATCGACGTTTTTCAACCATACACGACGATTTTGCATACACAATTTTTCTAGTACGATTAAAATTGTCAGATGAAATTGTAGTGTATGGCACCCTTAATAGGTATTCCCTCCCGATCGCACATACAATGTAAACGAGACTGGACTAACTATGTAGGTATTGTTTAATGAAAAGCACCAATTGTCTTCAGAAAGAGCGACGTTTTTTTTAATTAGTTTACTTTTAGAAAACTATATATCTATTATGACCTTCTGGGTGCCATATTACCCTCACGTGATCTCATTATCTTGTAATGTAGTATTTTTGAAAATACATATTTTTGTCAAAATTTCATTCAATTAAGAACAAAATAATTAATGTTAATCAAGGCAAATGGAGATTCTTGCTACCTACGTACGTATATTATTGAACTTCCAAAACGACGCATATCGATTTTATTACTTTAAAACAAATTGGGGCCCACATTACCACCCTTTCCTCTATCATTGTTTTCTTTGCCTCAAGTGGCGTTCACAATGTCCGAATGTTTTATGTTTAACTCGATATTGTTGACGTGTACCTACATAAATATATTCTGTAACGCAAGTCACAAGTTCGTCACAACATTTTTTAGCAACGAAAGAAATTCTAAAGTGAGAGCACGTGTTTTCTAGCTCGATTACAGTATGCATACAACTATACTGATTTTTTTTTATTTGTAAAATTGATCCTTATGATTTGAGAATATTCAAAATTATTTATTTGTTGAAAATATATCTATCTATATCTATGCGTGCTTGATACAGAGATTATAATTTTCTTACTTCTCGATCTAGTGTGTTGGTTTAACGGGGAAATTTACTCTCCACACTTGTTTTAGTTTCTGCTATCCTAATCATAGGCGGTACGATGATATTCAGAGAATCCTTGTTTCGAACAACTGGGAATCAGTCACCAAGCCTATAGCTACAGTGGCTCAATTCTTGTCATCGATCCACACGCATATACCTACGTCTTTGTTAGTATAACTTTTTAAATTAAATTATATAGTCCTAATCTATACGATACAAAGCACATCTGCATATAAAAAATATTTTTGCCATATGACTCTGTCCAACATGAAATACCCCAAAATATCCATATGCAAATGAAGATCACCTTGGATCAGGATCCCATAATATTGTAGGATATTGTACATTCGGGACTATACTAAGAGCATACGCATTGTTTTACTATTGTGATATTTAAATTGCTTTTATGATTCTACTCACAACATATTTCTTCATTATACAATTTTTACAGGATTAAATAATTTTGATTTGTTAGAATATCTAAGGGTATGCCAGTGAAAATTCAATAATTTAGTGAAAATCTTCGTGTGAATGTTCATTAAGATTATTAAGCACTTAATATACATTCGTATTATAAAATCTAATAACTTGCATATATGCGCCTAAGTAAATTTGGTAATTAATTGTGTAATAAGGCTTTTTTTTCTTATAATTTATACAAAAGGTGAAAATTTAGTGTTATTTCCAAACGATTTTAATAAATTCTGTGATACGGATGCGATAAAGCTTCCAGATCTATTCTGCTCTCCTACTACCTTATATAAAAATTTTCTGGAAAAAGCCAGAAAATAGAATTTCGTTTTGGGGAAACAGCTAGTTTTATATTATAATATAACTAATAAACGTGGATTTTACATGAAAATACATTGTCATGTGTGTATATAAAGCACAATATATACATACATATGTATGGAGTATCATTCTGTTATAAACCAGAGGAGGATATGGATCAGAATGCGCATGTGAAAGAGGAAGATAGGCGCAGACAAGTCAACCAATGGACATACGCGTTTACCATTGCTATTGATCTGTCCGTTTATATAGAAACCTGATAAAGGGATCAGGTTTAGCTCTGTTGCCTACAAAATTTATCATTATTCAATGTTAGCTTCTTGCCGGATAGATTAATTTGTTACTATATCTGAAATTAATTAGAAATAAGTTAATATTATTCCAAGAGTTAGTCCATTCCAGTCGTGAATTATATTTCATTACCATTTATGCTCTTAATGGCAATTAACTTTTGTGTTCTTTGCTATTTATTAGACCATCCTCGTTTAGCTATAATGATACAATTAAGATAGGTTTATATTGTTATTAATGTGTATAGCTGCATAATTATTTGAGGTTGAACAATTTATCAACTTACAACATTATAATTTTAATTAAACGTGATTCTAGTATGTTATTTGTTTATTACCTATATAATTTCTCAGGAAAAATATTGCTAATTCTATTAGAAAGGCAATGAAGAGCGTAAATTAAGGACAAAGTAGTTTAAAAGAAGGAACTAAATAATTAAAGAAAATTTTATAGAAATGTGGTGTCACCTAAAACTCAAACTAAAGTAAAACTAAACATTCATCTAATAAATGTAATGTAGGTTACCTATCGTCCTCCAAGAAATTCTTAACTTCTAACAAATAGGTACTATACAAATCATGCAAGTCTTATTGCTCAATTATTTGATGTAAAATTGTAATCACAGGCCTATACCTATTTACTTAATACAAATAAGTTAAATTTAATTACTTCAGTAGGAGAATTATGCAAGATTTGATGATTAAACCCTGATTCCGAATTCAGCTACCTATAGTTATTGTCAAATCATATTTTTTACAAGAGAGCTACTTTGTTATGATTATAATGCCAAAAGAAAGTTTTAGTTAACGTTAATATACATATATTGCTAATTCCGAAACTGTTTATATTTTCATATTGGCGTCGCATAAATCATTTCTTTCAAATAAATTCATTTACCTAATACAGCACATAAATACATTCAAGTTAAACATAAAGCTCGTGTAAGTTACTAAAAATAAGTGTATAAACATT
This sequence comes from Popillia japonica, assembly GCA_004785975.1. NCBI lineage: Eukaryota > Metazoa > Arthropoda > Insecta > Coleoptera > Scarabaeidae > Popillia > Popillia japonica. The sequence goes on from ML216178.1 coordinate 3,219, forward strand.
GCTATTTGCACTAAACAACTGGAAATGCTAAATATTTAAAAATCTGTACGTATATCTTACCGAAGCCTGATTGCTTCCTAATATATATGCTACCCTGATAGCTAGATTGGTAATTTAGCATCCATGTTGTAACTTTTATATAAGATCGCTTTTGTCAGTATTTCGATATACACATTTCTAGGAAGAACGAAACGGGCAAATGTCTACCTGTGTAAATTGTAAATTTCAACCTCTCTTATCTTTTGTTCTCCTGATAGAAAAAACGAAGATGGTTTCTGTTGGTAAAAATGATTTTGAGGCTCCAAAACTAATTTCTTCTTCGTTGCTTGGAAAGGGCGTGAGATCGCCGCTTCTGCAATATTCTGTTCGCCTGGTATAAAGTACGAGAATGTGACGTTGGAATGCCACGAATGATAGACGGCTGACAGCTGAAGTCCCCTCCACCTTTATCGGAGAAGAGGGCCGTTGTAACCGATTATTATTGACTAACCAGGTTCGACAAATCTTCCTTCGTAGAGGCGGAAGATTAGCCCATAGGTCCGAAGAAGTGGAGGAAGTAGGAATGCGCGGATTCAGTACAACATCTTCCCCATTTCCACTAGGATAACAGCAGTTAAAGAAGGTAATATTGCATATTCTGTATATTTCTGACCAAATTCCAGGCCATAATCAAACATTCATTTAATTTGTAAGACTTGTCTAATGTTAGAAACTACAATCTTATGTAATTATAGAATGTTTATATATTATTTTTCACTAGATAGGTTAGAGTTATTATTTTGCACTACTAAATTAAAGAATATCTATTCCATAATGTAAGTAGGTATATTTATAAATAAATTGTAAAAATATGTCGCCCAATAATTGAAACTGGTGTGTCTATAGCCCGAAATATTTTAGTAAATTATTTATTATTCTAATAAAAATATAATTGCAAATCACTTTGCTCGCAACCGTTATTACTCGTTATTGTTAGCCGCAAGAACATGAAAAGTATATTAGGTAGTTTATGTGTTATATCAGTAATAAATAATTTTAATTGGTAGGTAATAAATGATTTACCGTCATTATACAAGATATTCCGTGCAACCTTTGTTTGTTAAAAGTTATACATTTTTGAGATCCTGTAGGGTAAATCGACCAGAACAGCAAACCTACATAGTGGCGCCGTTACATTCACGTTGCATTACTGACAAATTGCATGTGTTAGCAGTTCACTGTGAATTAGAGAAGTGGTCGTATTTATACAAATTTATTACAAAAATCTTGAAAAAGTTGTGCATCATCCAGAATCGAACATAATATATGTATGTAGGTATGTTAGAATGAATGTTTATGTTATTAAGCTTTTTGTTATAGGTGATAAACGTTTAATATTTTCTAACCTCATTGTACAGCGCAGCAGCAAATAGATTCATAAAAATCGGATCCGTTGTCTCTCCTTATACAGTAAGGTGAGTTGACGCATTCGTGTATAAGGAGAGTTTACACACTGATATCTATTACATTATAAAATTGCATTCTGCTTATATAAATTCAGGTAATAAATAATGTGTCTTCTTAAGATGTGCCAACATAATGCAAAAGAAAAGAAGACATTAAAAGAAGTGAATAGACAATAGAACAATTGTATTCAGCTATTGCTGCTGTAGACGGGGGCGATATAGGAGTCCAAAAAGCAAGCAATTTGCCACAGCAATGTGCTGCTGCAAGTTGGACACGCTTTCCATTGCAATGACATTGGAATACTGGAATATGCTTCTGAAAATGGCATTATTTATTTTGTTTAGCGATTCTCACTACTCAGTTTTTACAGTTCTTGGATAAAGGGTTCTTTGGGTCCTTTAAAAAAGGCGCATTAACAGGCTTCAGCTTGGAAAATTACTGGAGACTGTGTAGGAAAAGTCTGCTACAATAAAAAAACGTAGTCTCTTCCTTCAAAGCAACAGGTACATTTCCATTTGGTTCGTCTATTATTCCGGATTATGCATATCTAATAAAGGAGGAATCACAAACACAGTCGCGAGGTCATCACGATTCTCTGCCATATATTCATGTAAGCAACATCGTAGATAATCACAAGATCAGAAATCAGCTAGTCACGCGGAACCTAGCTGTTAGCCTTCAACAAAACAAGAGCATACTCCTGGAACAGTGTTGTACTAAATATCTCCGGTACCAATTGTAGGTACATACGTGCGATAGAAACTACAAAAAAGCGAAGCAAATGAGTTGCTTCCGTCCTAACGAACTATGACCATATCTTGGAAAAGAAAAATAAAATGACGTTAAAAGGTAAAAAGGCGAAACCAGCAAAAATACTAAAAGGGCGTCAAGAACTGGAAAGCAACGTACTTATGAATCTTCAAACGGTGCAGAGAATGACCATGATATTATTTATGATGATTCTTAAAACTGCGGGGATGAGTCAGACCTGTAGGATGCAGAAAAACCTATAACAAAACAGAGAAGACGAAAAATTGGATTCAGTGCGAGATATGTCAGAAGTTTAGGGATTACTTTGATTTCTGTGGAAGGAAGTAGGTAGATTAATAGTAGTTCTAGACACATTTATTTCATGGACAAATTGTTGATTTATTATTATTTATTTATTATTTATATTTGTACATGTAACAATAATGTGGAATATTAATGTAAATTCAAATAAAGTTTATAAGTTTATTATGCGAGTTCATGTCATAAGACGGAATGCGCCGTCTCAACTAAAACACTGCGCCATATCTCCTATATACAAAGGTGAGATGCCGCACGGTTGACAAAAACAAAAAGAATTAGTATTTGTTGATAGATATTAATGTAGTTAGTCTCATTTATAAGGTATAACTTAATGAAGTACTTTTTGACAGCCTGAATTTGTTTTGATTACTTTAGGTACCAAGCAGGGTGTATGATTGTAATTCTCCTACATGAGCAGAAAAATACAGAAAAATATCAGATTGAGACAGTGTGTGATTAATTCCCAGTCAAAAATTCTAATTCCAAAAGTTATCGGTAGGTACGATTGCTAAGGCACACGAAATGATCGCAGTTTAAATATGCAACTCAGTATGATTTAATTTGTTTTATATAAAATTAGTAATAATAGTGGAATCATATTGACTTAGCTACTATACCAATACAATGCAATTTTGACATTTGTTCTTGGCTTGACAACGTAGTAGAGTGGAATTACTTATTTAACAGCATTCGAAACATGAACAACAACTGAACTATAATATATTCTAACGGCTACTTATTACTGAATGGCGCGAATTTTTAAATTTTAAATTGGAAAACAACAGCACACATATGTACGCGTGCACACTTTATATGTGCTCCGGCTCATATGAAATTGCCGTATCACTCTCCACCCCCGCTACGTCCCTTATGCCCCCAAACCACTACAAAATCAACGTAGCCCCGCCTACTCGGAGCACGTGCTCCGTCCTGCGTCAAAAATGCGATGTATAGAAAGGTATGGTCGTTTCGATTGTCTGCGCTGTATAGGTATCACGAATGCATTAAGATCGAGTAATACATTTTATTGGTTTGTAATCGAGCATTGTTTAGGGGGTTCACCGCCACTGGTAGCAAGACAGCACTACGAAAATCAGCGACTTCGAGAATCTGGTCTGTTTTAATTATAAACATATCTAACACCGGTACACAAAGAAAGCATTGAACAGGTTTTTTTAAGGCATTTCGGGATCTATTCCCATTAGCCACCAGCCAAGTGAGGACTTAGTTATTTAATAGTAAAACTAATTTCGCGGGTTCTGTCGAAACGGCTTAATGCAAAAGACAAACATAAAATAGGCCATCGGAAAAAAGGAAAAAACCCACATAGGAAGGAAACAGAGGATATCTAGCTAAATTAAGATGTTGGTCGACTTAATATATTTCATAAGTACTCTGTATACGTTGATGTTGTGTCTTAAGATCTGCACCATGTTCGTGGGGAATTCAACTTTCATCTCTTAGGTTTACCTGACAGGGCCTTCCTTCCGTGACTGCTCTTTTGGCAAGTTCGTCTGCCATCTCGTTCGATTTGATACCTACATGCCCCTTGATCCACATAAATATTGCACTTTTCCCTGTACGCTTTAATTGCCCAGTTCCGTCTATTATTGTTTCCACCGTAGGACGCATGCCGCTTCGGTTGGTATTCAACATAGCCTTTGGAACACTTTGTGAATCCGACATAATACAGGATTTGCTGATGTGTGTCCTTTGTATATACTCAACAGCTTTCAAAATGGCCTCAGCTTCTGCAGCAAAAATTGACATATTTCCGTCTAATTTGTACATTTCTTTATGCTCTAGTTTGGCGGTGACTATTGCACAACCACATTCATTGTTAACTTTCGATGCGTCCGTATAAACAATTACTCTATCATTTAACAAGTTATTAGAGCAAATATTTCAGTTTCTTGAAAAACAAGTTCGACCTTGTACCTACATATGTATGTACAGGAATAATAAAGTATGCGGAGCAATGTTTTATAATAATATTCTTAAATAATATTTATTTGCGAGGGATTAAGTTTTTTGTAGACATAATTTTTATTATTCATTTAGGGAAATTCAGAAAATCAGAGTTTTCCGTATATATCTGGATCGTAATTTTATATTTACGAGTTATTGGACCACTTACTTTTTCCTTACCATCTAAATGGCATTCACTATATAAATGTAGAAGAAGAAGTATGGAATAGTGTTTCACTGAATAATGTTTCACTGAATCTATAAATCCTATAAATAAGGAATAAATTCGTGTTTGTGTTATTGACGATTTTGAAAATTCAACAACGGAAGGAATAGAAATCTGCTTTTTTATTAATACATATACGATAAAAGATTTTTCTTATTAAACACTAAACATACAAAAAGTAGTAAAAACTATCTGGCTGTATAAAAAACGTATTTTGTTTGTTAGTCATTGACGCTTAAATTGATGGAAGCAGTCTACCTTCATCTTAATATCTATCTTTATAAGTTCTAGAGCTCACTACAGGATAATAATTAATTCAGAAGAAAACCGATATATCTTGCTGTTTTAGTTGTGATAAAATATTATTTGTCGTAGCTTGATTAGTTACCCCATCTATATTTTTGAGTATACAACTTGATAGAAACTGTAGTGGATTTTGTAGTGAACTTATTACATTCTGTTCTTTTATACGAGTAGAGTTGGTAATTTAGAGATGTCGCCACAAGGTATATTTTTAAAACAAGAGAGGCCAATATGTATAGTTCTATATTTTTAACGATATTGTCTGATATAAAGAAGCACTATGTATCATCATGTTTAGGAAAACGTTGCTTAATTTCTATGAAATACTTTTAAGCATTTAATAGTTTTTTTCCACAGCTTTCGTGTATTTATTAGAAATAGTGAAATTGGCCGCTCACTATACAGAGTGCGTTTGTATCACTGGTCGACTGCAAGCGGGAGTATTTGGACAATACCCTACTGCGCCAGTAATAAGTGATTGCTCCATGTTGATATGCGATAACAACAGTCTGTTGCTATTGCATTCGCACTGTACATAGAATTAGATTTTTGTCTTTGATTGTCGGCTCGTTAGGAAATCTAATGTATCGCTGAATTGCGATAAACAAAAGGGAAAATTGATGTATATAATAAAGATGTTACAAGCTATGCTTTCACCAATACAATGGCAAAGTAGAATATAGCGTATACACCTTTTTTGTTTTAACAAACGGAAACTAGCTATGTCTGTCTTTTATTTTTAACTTTAGATGTTGATCCCTCGCAGGCTTTCACATGATTTATTTCATATTCTGAGAACTTTTGCAGGCTAGTAAGTTGCCTAATTTACTTTAAATACCACCTTCCTCCTTGTATTTATATACATACATAGGGTTGTTATATAATCAAGTTAATATGGAGAAATAATAAAAATTAAATTAATTCGATTTGAAATCTAGTAAATAATAATTTCATGGTTGCCCAGAACAAACCTAAGACAAGCTCTGTTAACGTTGCCTTTAAAACTAGCCCTTTTGAATTATTCTAATTTTTGTTGCTTTTTATATTCAATTATAGCTGTAGGCAGTTACAAATAAATGTTATATAAAATAAATACATATATAAATCGATATAAAACTTTAGGTAATTATTTAGGATACTGCACTGTATCATATATATACAATATCATAAACGTGACAAAATTATACTGGGTGTTTATAAAAGAATTACAACGTTTTATGCAGAAAATATCTATAGGCTATGAAAAGTAGATTGAATAAATAAAATTAAAAAAAAGTAATTATGTAATAATAACCTAAAACGCGTACCTCAATAACTGCTGTATTATTTGGAAGAACTAGCAATAAGTATAATTTTTTAAATAAAAATTGATGTAATCGGGAAAAGGTTAGTTTTAGAAACAAATGTATGAAAATAAATAGAAATAAAAATCCAATAATCATTTCAAAGCAAATGCACATAGCACAAAATTACTACTAGTTGAATTCCAAATCAAAATGTTTGACAGATTAAATTAGAGAACGGGTCGCTCAGGCATTCTCATTGCCTCTGCACTGCGAGCTATAAGATCTATTGTAAATAAATGTTTGTTGATAAATGTTTCCCAGATGCTCTGTATACAGTTTATGAATTGGCTTACAATTAGTAGACTTACTACATAACAAATAGGTACGTTAATTGACACCTCTAGGGCATTTATTTATGTTACTTATAACGCCTGCAAGTGATCGATAAGAAGAAAGATGAAATAAAAGATGGCCATAGCTAGTTTCCGTTTGTTAGAACAAGAAAAGCGGATATGCTATATACTACTGTACTATTGTACAGGCTTATTGCATCTTTATCTTATTCATCAATTCCCCATATCTCTTTTCGCGGTAGGGGTATTGCGTAGATCCTGCCGCTTGCAGCGGCCAGTCATTATTGTTTTATCAATCGATCGGTTGATGAAGTGCACCATGTACAATTGGATGCAAAGGTATTCGGACACGTATCGACAGAGAAACCCCTGCCATACAATATTTTTTTCCGAATAGGCGGAGTGTCAGTATACCCCCTGCAGACTGAGTAAACATCATTGTAATGTAACCGTAGTTTTTCCGTCTCAATTTCCACTTCAATATAGTAGCATAAATTGAAATATGTATTTGAATTTAGGAGTTGAAGTTTATACAGCGTAACCCGACGCGAGATGATTTTCTATATCGTATACTATTGTATAAGTATAACCACTCGCTATTTGCAGCCCTTACTGAATTATTACTAGTTATTATTGAATATTAATGAAAATTGATAAATACGCCTCCTTCAGTGGATAGTCGATTATTCAATGTATTCATAAAAATCGTTTACGTGATCCAGAATCTAATTCATTACAACTCATGATATTATGTCAATAATAAGTACAAAGTTAATAAACTATTTATACAAATTTATTAAAAAAAAACAGAATATAAAAATATTAATATATTTTTATAAGATAAATAAATAAATTTCGATATACCTACTACATTTATTATAAAATAATAATAATAGTAATAATAATAAACTTCATTTTACCCAACAATATACGATACATATGTAATAATAGTAATATACATATATGTATGTAACATACATAAATGAGCTTTAACATAAACTATACCATTTGTCATATTCTCAATACGGTTTCGATACAAATTAGATAAAATGTAATAAATATCTATATACCTACAGACGATTATAAACTCTAAGTACACAATTGTCTTTTAATTTTGAAAATATTTGAAAAAAACTAAAAATTTAAGATTTAAAAAAAAGTAATTATAAAAAGAGATTAGTTTGTGCAATAATATACATCAAACAAGAAAATAACGCGTTCAGTTTACGAACAAATATTGAAAATTGAATTTTCATTTATAACAATTAGATTTATGGCTGCATTTTTGACTAGATTTTTTGCCATATTTTTCCTTGCTCTTGAACAGAATTCTGAGAGCTTGATTAAAAAATACATTGTTATAAGCTTCATTAATTTAACTTTTATGCTTATATTATATTTTCATTAAAAAATATTTTATACTGTTGCTGAGATCGTAACATAATACTATATATTTTACTATCTATTTTAAACTGATACTGGCACAGTCAGAAATTAATTTCCAACTATTCGCAATTTGCCCTTGTTGGATCGCTTTAAAACAATTTGAAATTTTATCTACTGTAAAGAAATTGAATATAAGATACTACCAATGTAAAATAAAATAAGCTGCGCATGCGTAAATTATAGAGTCTGAAAATCAGCAAAGAAATCGGAAATTGTTCTGACTATCAGCAAACAATTGTCAATCGGTTATTATTTTATTTTCCTGATATTTTTTCTAGGTCAATTACAACACTCTAATTCGAATAAAGATCAAATTTATTCCAAAACCTTTACAATATAATTTGGTTTTCGTTAAAACTTCGTCAGTGGAATAAAATAGACATTTAATTCGTGTCAAATAATAAATTTATTATTTGAAAACCAAAATATATTGTAAAGGTTTTGGAATACATTTGATCTTTATATATGAATTAGAGTGTTATAATTGACCTAGAAGTGGAAAAAATATCAGCAAAATAAGTTAAGTACAAAAAGGCCATAAATTTTTATGGCCTTTTTGTACTAATTAATCGATTATTGTTATAGTTCGAACACCAAATTTAAGTTTGCACATTGTAATTTGGTTTGTTGGAACGGCAAAATTACTAACGCGCCAAATTCTGATAGTTTGCAACTATTACTAACAGCTTTGTTTATACAGCAAGGCTAATAGTTTCATATTCGTGTTCAAACAAACCTTATATTAATATGTGTTCAATTGAAAAAAGTTCATCCAGTTTGTGTTGATATTTTGTTAGAAAAAGACGTACATAAATAAGCATGTGTTTTTTATTACATAATCATAAATTCAAATGCCATTTGATTGAAGTCAATGCAAGTTATCGGTGTTGAATTTCCACTTTATTTTCAATTAAATAAGAGCAATAAATTTATCTTATTTTATTTCCATTCGATTAAAATTCTTATTGATTATCGTGGCTGGGTAAACTTTATTCTATCTGTATAAGTACTTATTTACTCCCAAAAATATTCTCTCTCTCTATTCAATTCGTAAATATTATCGCCTTCAACAGCTAAAATTCCTAACATTTTGTGAATAACAGAGATCACTCAATCTCCCTTACTGATGAATTTCTCTATTAGGATGTCAGAAGTTGTAAGATGCGATGAGAAATTTAAAATAAGTATTTCGGCACACAAGGTCATTCTTTGTGGTTTAATGTATTGTATGTAGGTACCGTTTGTATTTAGTAGACCGAATATTTTTAGTTTATATTTACTTTCAATATTTAGCAACACGCAGACAGCGCAATGTGGTTGCTATATTACTCATTATAAAACATAATATTTTATGGAAGCATAGTAAATAAAGTGCTACGATGAACATTTTAATATAATTAAATATTATCCAGGCAAATAGGTAAACTACTGTAAATTCAACAAATATACCGCGCCCTATCATTAATTTTAAACGGCATTTTGTGGTTGAGTTGATTAAAGTACAGGAAGTAGCAATCATACCGTGAAAGATGTCTGCATTTTTATTTTATTGTTAATTAATATTAAATTATTTTATATATTCTTTCCATACCTTAACTATAGAACTGGGTTACAGTTTTAATAAACATGTAAAGATTTATGAAGAGTACTAGATAGTTTTACATAGACCTTGAATATCTACATATTAGTATGCAGTAGAAAATCGCTTAGCTGTTTGCAGTATGTTATTTAGTGTAGATAGAAAGGTCTACTATATTTACTAGTATTCTTTCTTGTATATCGGCACTATGGTAGTCGTATTTAAATCCATGTGTAGGACATTTTCCTCCATTTCTCCATTTCTGATAGTGTTCTAAATGAGTATAAGTAGCATTGGCGTTAATTTGTTTCTGTTTGACATAATAATAATATAATCTTGTGCTTTGTTATATTTTAAACCTACATGGTTTTTTTTTGTATTTGTACCTACTTCTTCTAGCTAACATTGGTTTCTTGAAATGTTAGTTTGCTGTGTTGTTTGTGTCCGTAGTATTTATGTATATAGCAGAGTGCATATTGTATTTGTTGTTATTGATCTTACCATTAAGCAAAATGATCGTCGATTATCTTTATTTTATTATTAGCTTTTATGTTAGTTGCAACATGTCTAGTATGGTGTGATTATTTCTGATACTTTTTCCAGTGTAATATTTTTTTCACAAGTTCGTTAGTGTGAGCACAAGAATACCAAGAACTGTGCATGTTATAGTGTGTTCGTGCAATTAAAGTTATGTAGGTACCTACATTAAATATATAATCAAATCTTTTTATTTCACAAAGTTTATAAAAAATTGAACTGTATATGACTCTGACAAAAGGTAAACATCAATTTATCTTAAGAAAGAAAAAGGTTGTGAAATATACACATATATGTTACATACCTATGTATATACTCACATATTACATATTTATGTTAGCCGTTAAAGAATGTGTAATTAGATACATAATTCTTTTGAGGCTATTCATTGCTCAACTCAAATCTTTTGTAACATCAGGGTCATCAGCATGTGGCACACGATAAGTTTGCTTCTTTATCATGAGCAAGTTAGTCGTCGGAGATTTTGGTTTTGGATCCGTCTTTGACTATATGTATTAGTTGCATATTTCTGCATCTTGTGATTTGTGAGGGTACCTACCTAACTCATTTCATTAAGTGATGCAACTAGGTTTTCAAGTGCTTCATTGTAGTCATACTTTTTAGAGTTATGAATTTTCTTCAACATATGTTAGTGTTGTATTTGTACACGTTAATAAGTGAGTTAAACACATAAACCTTCCAAGATATTACTTTATTAATATAACTGATTTAATGCTTACATTCGAATAATGATAATACGCATACAAACATGCATCTTCATTCTCCCAGGCGTACTCCTCCGTGCGGCAAAAATGTTTTAAACTCTTTCGAAGTGAATTGTGTACCATTATCATTTACAAAGTATTGAGGTAATCCATGGGTTGCAAATATGGTACGACAGATGTCAACAGTAGCTTTTGTGGTGATGTTATTCATTACATGTATTTTGGGCCATTTTGAGTATACATCAACTAAAATAAAGAAATAGTGGTTTTGGAATGGTCCCGCAAAGTCAGCATGCACTCTTTGAAATAGTGCTGTGGGTCTATCCCACATGTGAACGATATTTGATGGCTCATTTTTAACTTTATTGCAACTGTAACAATTTTTCGCTAAAGTTTCTGTATCTGAATCGATACCAGGCCACTAGCAATAACTACGAGCTAATAGTTTCATTTTTGTTATTTTGAAAGGACCTATATGTAGTTCATCAAGTACCACCTTTCTTAGCGCTTGTAGTACTACATCCGTATTCCTCTCATAATACAACCCTGGAACAATCCAAATTCATTTTGGTCGATATTAAATCCACTAGCGGCAGCTATTACTTCTCCTGTTTTCAACACCATTAATAATGTAAGTAATTATTTGTCAATTGCCGTAGCTTTTGCCAACGAATTTACAGTAAGTGGTAATGTCTCAATTTGTTGAATGTCAAAAACGTTGCATTACATCACATACGCAGATGCGATGTCTAGATTGATGCAGAGCAAGTAAGCTCGACAGTCAATATTAGAGGAATGTAAGGTTTTTCTCTTTACGCATGCACTGGCAATATGTCCCTTTTTCTTACAAAAGTTACATGTACTCTGTATATGTCTACATTTATTAGTAATATATTGCACACTAGCACATCGGAAACACTTCCTGTTAGAGTTCCCTGTAGAATTTCGTGTATCTTCTTTCCTTGTGTGTGTCTTCTGTGATTCCGTTCTCGTGTTATCCCTTTACGTAATAGCGCCCACTATTTCCGTAGGTACTTGCTGTAGGATTTTCCATCTTAGTGATTTGGCTCTCAGTAACCTCCAATGCTTTTGCAATTTCGATTACTTCTACTAGCTTTATATCCCCTTTTTCCAGTAATTTTCTCCTTAGGTTGGATGACGTACATTTTCCCATTACTTGATCTCTTATCTGATCATCTAAGTCTATAAATCCGCATAGTTTCCCCTGTTCCTTTAATTTCGTAATGAACTGCTCTACTGTTTCGTTTTGCGCTTGACGTAAACTGCGGAATAAATAACGTTCGTATACAGTGTTAATTTTTGGCGCGAAGTATGCATCCAGGGCGTCCATTCTTACGTACATGATTATCGATTCCTTTCGCTTGAATCAAAATCTCGAATGACCGCTTCCACTTCTTCTATTTTGTTCCCAAATTGGAAAGTTCTTCATTACAGTTAAATGAGGGTAAATATAATTGTTCCATTCTCGTCGCCACTGTTGTATTTGTACACGTTAATAAGTGCGTTAAACACATAAACCTTCCAAGATATTACTTTATTAATATAACTGATTTAATGCTTACATCCGAATAATAATAATACGCATACACATATGCATTTTCATTCTCCCAGGCGTACTCCCGCCTCCGGTTTTTCCACATACCTGGCCATACATCGTATTAGTCACAAAACAAGTTACAATAATAGGTTACATAGCATAATATAACAGTTAGCAACCTAGGAGATTTTATAAAAAAAATATCAGAAACCACCCCTTACATATGTTAGGCAGCGTTTTTCCGGATGCTTTGAAGTCCGCTAACATTGTTACCGTATACAAAAGAGCAGCTAAAGATATTATGAACAACTACAAATCAGTTTCTATTTTATTGTCTTTCTTTAAGATATTTGAAAAAATGCTACATATAAACGCTTGTATGATTTTTTTATTGACTGATATGTTTAGTGGGTTGCAATTTGGATTTTTACCTGAGGAATCCTGTGAGAAGGCCAGTTTTAACTGCTTGCACGATATTTTATCATCAATTGATAAGAAAATAAAAGTGTGCGGTAGTTATTTGGACTTTAGCAAGGTCTTGGACACTATTGATTATCAGGTAATTTACAATAAGTTAGAGAAATATGGCGTTCGTGGAATTTCTCTATCCGTAATAAAATCATATATGTCAGCTAGAAGGCGTTGTCTGTGTGTTTGTGCGGCTCATTACGATTTTAAATTATATATTTTTATCTACCTGGTCGGTATTCCATTGAGTACCATCGCTTGATTGCCTGTCCTACCGGGTGTGTCTTTGCGGTATTTGTTTTTTTGTAGTTTTCCAAATTCCTTTGTAAATACAGAAAAGTAATATCTTAAGTCGCTCTACAGCTGCAAGCGTAATAATAACTCATAGACAGCCGATGCTTCTTGTAATTGGCGAAAGCTGTTG
>ML216180.1:1081-18091 GCA_004785975.1 Popillia japonica
ATGTACCATCTTTTTCAAATTAATTGCGAATCGAAGCGCGACAAGTTTTGAATCGATATGCAACTAAAACTACACGAATTTGCACACATAGCGATGCATAATTCAGAATTTTTCGTAGATAGTTTTTAATTATTATTTTATTGTGTAGTACTGTTTCGTAATTTTTTATAATTTAGAACAATCTATATAATTATAGTAAATTATAAAGTTATAGCAGTAATATTTCCTGAAGGCTTGAGAAAAAAATGGATAATAGTAATACATATGTATATTCCATATAAGGTATTAGGTAGAAGCAGCGCGGCGCATGTAAGACAAGGATAGTAGTATTGTAGCGGTAGATTCTCAAAGAGTGGCTGTTTTGCTTGTTCAATGAGTTATTTAATTTATATATGTAGCTTTCATACTCGCCGCAAAATTCTTCGATATAATGGTCCGCTCATACGGTAGGTATAGTAGTGTGCATAAGTTTTTGATCACTCACATATTACGCAAATACAAGTTTGTTGCAACTTTTTTCGGATGCAATGGTTACAATAAAATCATTTCTCTACTCTAGAACATTGACAATAACGTGATTGGTATAACCTTTTCTTTGTTCAGCAATACCGCTGAACTATTTTTAATTAAACAAAAAATCGTTAAATTAACAGTCACAATTATTTACCGAAGTTTGGATGATCTGTTGACGGGTTTCGCCCCAACAGACGCCGGTTAATTTTCGCCGAATCGCCGTAGTTTGCATTTCCTATTTTCGACAATCCTTTTTAGTGTATCGATCATTATATTACAGATATAACAATTTTTCAACAATATAGCCTAAATATGTGTTACGCAACTACATAATAACACAATAAAAAATCTTTTAATCAATCCCAAAGACAAAGTAAAAATGAGAGCAAAGTATGAAATTTACAAAATTGTATGTAAGAATTGTGATCTAGTTTATGTTAGTCAAACTAAATCAGATCTAAAGAACATGTAGCTCTTTTTCCGTTTAGAAGATTTGAATCTTTCTTCCGCAAGTAGCGCAACATTTTGTTAGGAACTGACACCACAGCAAGAAATTAGTAAAAACGATTAATTCGCCGCGGTTTACAGACGAACTAACACATGTAAACGAAGTATCTAAAACCAAACAATCGAAAGATGTATGCACAACAGAAAGGAAACATTATGCAACAAAGGCGGAAGAAGTAATAAATACAGCACTAACAACGTACTTTCAGAGAGCAACTAACAAAACTAGTGTTCCTTAAAGACAGATTATTGTTAGAGGAAGTTCACGTAGCTTCCTAAGGAGCTAGTCGCAGAACAGAGAACGAGTGTGTTACAACGGAGAGTTGTCCGCAGTGAAGATTGTGAACAAAGAAGTACCTCAAGGGTCCGTCCTAGGACCAATTCTGTTCATAATATGCATTAATGTCATAGGTAATTTCGGTAACTCAAAACACCACAAATTTTAATTAATTCGGAACATGCGTTTCGATGACGCATGGGTCGTCATCTCAACCGTTTACCGAACGAGTAAAAACTTTTACAAAACTAACATAACAGGATAAACGGAAAAAAATTTAAGGTAAACAGGTGATCGATAACATGCACACTAATGTATATGATTTTTCTAAAACGTTCTAACTTTATGGAAAATGGTTGTTTAAAAACAATTTCTCGCGATTACAATGTAAACAGAAAGCGTTATAATTTTTTAAAAGGAAAATATCATGTGCGTGTAATAATTTTTATGCATTATGCAAATTATTAATGATAAAAACACATTTTAAAAAATAATTCTTGAATGGATCCTAGCATCTTTAAGTCGTCGCCGTCACACGACTACAGTTTAATAATTTTTTTTTCACTTAGTGCTTTGCTTTATAATAATTCTTTTAAGATATGTATACTACTGATATAAATACGGGTTTTATCAATTCCTTTTCAATTTCAATGTTTTTTTTGATCTGTTTCTGTCATCAAATTGTCTTCCTTTCTTCTCTTATCATCGCCAAACTTATATCTCTCGAAGACGGACGCCGGAGTTTTCAGCTTAAAAGATTTGTCCGTATATATAACAGATCAAAGAAATCAGAAAAATTGATGTAGATAATAGCATTAACATTAATAATAATACGCTTGTCTATATATAGCATAATGCATAAAAATTATTACACGCACATAATATTTCTCCTTTTAAAACATTGTATCGCTTCCGGTTTACATTGTAATCGCGAGAAATTGTTTTTAAACAACCATTTTCGATAAAGTAAGAACGTTTTTCGAAAATCATAGTACCTACTATGTGAGCGCACCATTATATCGAAGAATCTCACTTTTGCGGTGAGTATGAAAGCTACATAAATATGTATATAAATTAAATAACGCATTGAACACGCAAAACAGCCACTCTTTGAGAATCTATCGCTACAATACTACTATCCTTGTCTTACATGCGCCGCGCTGCTTCTAATACCTAATACCTTTCGCATATGGAATATACATATGTATTACTATTATCCATTTTTTTCTCAAACCTTCATGAAATATTACTGCTATAACTTATAATTTACTATAATTACATAGATTCTGTTCTAAATTATAAAAAATTACGAAACAGTACTACACAATAAAATAATAATTACAAACTATCTACAAAAAATTCTGAATTACGCATCGCTATGTGTGCAAATTCGTGTAGTTTTAGTTGCATATCGATCCAAAACTTGTCGCGCTTCGATTCGCAATTAATTTGAAAAAGATGGTACTGATGGTCTGTGCTCAATTAAACGTAGGAGATCGAGAACAGTTTCTTTTGATAATCTATATCGAGAAATAAATTCTGTGTCATCATATTTATTAAAATTATCTTCTGTTCTGTATCGGCTACGCGTTTTATATGGTCGACGGTTTCTATTAACATAATTAACAATGTCATTGTCTAAAATATCGTGGAGGTCTTCAAGTAAATCCATTTCGATCAAAACGGATGCATTAAGACGTAAATATAAACACGACTTTCTAACCTTACTTTGCTTACTTATAACTTTGTAGGGTAGTTCAACTGGCCAGTTAGTTATCTTGCCAGTAACTAATTTTACTGGACCGTTAAATTTTACTTGCACATGAATAAACACTTGCAGTGTCAAGTAAGAGTTTATCTGACAAGCAACCTTACTTGGTACTTTACTGGTAGGTGAATAAACCGGCCCTTAATCAACTTGAAATAACAAAAGCATCTAATATTTTTCTTGGGTATTAAACATTTAGCCGTAAATCTACAACAAATTATAAAAGTATCTACATAAAGTAAGAAGATATTCAAACAAATGCTTGCCGTTCAGTATAGAATATCAACGTAAATTCTTATTTCAACTCACATCTTTAGTTAATAGTACATAATACATTTAATTTCCTCGTTAATTTGTGTAGCTTATAGAACTATAGGAAACAAATCTTTCTACAAACGAATTGTCTTGTCAACAATTCTTGGTGACTACCTACCAATTTTACAGATATAAGATCATTATTTATAATTCAACGTTTCTGTAATATTTTACCTTTTTCAAGATTCCAAAATTTTATTCACATTAGTAGATGTACATATTTTAATTTGTAATACATATGGCTTATCTAACATAGTGTAATACTTATATACACCAATTTTCAAGTATAGTAGTACACTGCAAAACATAATCACACATGGAATAAAATATAAAATGTAGATAAATATGGTTAAATGTTAACTTTTAAAAATGAAAAGATCATGGATTCTTGAAACAACAAACTTAATTATTGCTATTAAATGTTAATTTATAAATAATTAATCGTCAGATGATATACTTTCGTCACTTTCTAAATCTAATTGCACTGGTAAAGTAAAGGGAATACTGTTTTCCAGTATAACTGTGTCTTCCACATATTGTGACATATTATCTACCTGTTTTACATTAGAAGTAGTTTTTCTGAGACTGGATATGTAGGGATCTGACCGCAACAACAATATTTACATTAAATCACTATTACAATGTAGTCTTGATGTTTTCCTTGTGTGATATAAACGATGCATTCGAATTTCTTTATGCCCTGCTACCAAAGCCTCTTCAGATAAAATTCCTATAGGTAACTCAAAGGAAGAAATTATATCTTTACCGTGCATAAGCAGTTTATGGACACTGTTAGGTATATAGTACCAAGCATAGTTTTTAAGATAGATATTTCTAGTTTCGGTTAACAGAATATCAAATTTATCTAATACTATTTGTTTCCCACTAGCTACTATTCTTAAAATTAGTCCTAAGTTACTTATTAAATTTATTTCTATTCCAGTAATTTCGGAACTTAGCCTTGGATTGCTAAAGAATTTCCTTGCCGTGTTACCATCATTTGTAGTTCCATAACCTTGTTTGACAATATCAACTAAAAGGCCCATTTTTGATCGAAATTCACTTTGGATTCGTTCTTTACGTTCTTGAAGTAGCTTCTGTTTTTCTGGACCTCGTGCTTGCTATGATTTAAATGGTAATCGGTAGGAAATGTGTAATAAACATTCAAAGGAGTGTATCCAACAATGTAGCGATGAAAGTCCGTACTTGTAAGTATCGGGACGTGGAGGTTTTTCGACAATTGAAACGGAATTCATTTCCGAAGGCTTAGCACCACACACAAAGCAGTTTGATGTAGCGTTTGTTCCAGAGACTGTATTTATGACACTACCATCCAGCATGGTGATAAACATATTAAATGTTACCTTATATTCTATGCCTTGATGTGTTTTATTACAAATGTCTAAATTACCAATAAAAGTTTTCATTCTCTCTTCCTCATTTTTGATGATAGTAGCAGTTTCTTTAATAAATTCTAATCTAATTGGCCTGCAAAACAATGTAGAACATGGTCGTGGATTACTCCATATAACAGTTTTTGATACAGAATGTATTAGTTTTAATGGTACAAAGGCAGTTACAAGTAAAAACGCATCTGAACTTTTGGTGTCATCAAATTTTTGTTTGTACATACTATGGCCGGAGCTACCGTCAAAGCCCCATTTACATAGTAAACTTAACGAGTTATCTATTTCTGTAACAGCTTGTATACTCCGAAAAATGCTTTACACGGTCGTATTTAGTAGTGCTTGCAAATCTACTTCAACTATAGATTCCGTTGTAAATATATTATCAGGTACTATCGAAGCTTCATATTGCGTCAGTTTATGTAACGAAGGAAAGCAATCATCATGTAAACCATTTACAACAGATCTAAGGATACAACATTTCCTTTGAGATAAATTTAAGTCCAAATACAAAGCCAATGTTTGTTCTACCGAAACAGCCCGTTTAGATGGATTAGGTAATCCAGACTTTCGAGAGCATGCATCCGCTGCATATCGAAGTTCGTCTGGACTTCTAATATTAAGTAAAGCTTGAATCCGTCGTTTTTTAGTTCTATCAGATACGTCTTCAAAAGACTTACAAGGCCTTCCTCGACTTGGCCCATGTTCAGGAGAACAAATATTTGAATTGAACCTTTTCACAATATCCGGTAAAGATATTTGATTGCCAAGCCATGCTTTATTTGTTGTTAAGAACGTGGACTGTTTTCGCGCAGATTTATCCCATCTTGACTTTATTTTCAAACAATAAAATTTTGATAACAGCTTTAATTCGTCTTGAATATTCTCAGGTGGATCAGTTAAACCTAATATTAGACAACACTTCTCAGCAACAGCCGCTATCTTATCGCCTTTTTTCGTTGAAATCCAAGTTTCGAATAAATCACCGGAAGTGATATTAACACATGATTCTAAAAAAAATCATTACATTACTATCTGCATGTTTCTGCAAAAGTTATTTATACACGCAAGTAGAAAATAATAGAGATATGATATGGCACAAGAATCTCAGAGGGCCTTTTTGGGCTATTTAAGAAAAAGTTACATAAAGTTTTGATTCATTGTTTTTTGCACTGCACATCATTAACATGTACTATTTTAACATCATATACAATGTTTCTAAAATTACATATGAGTTTAAACAATACATACCTACTAGATCCGTCTTCATATTCAATAAAACTTAAATACACATACACTAACTTTCCAACGCACTAACCAAACTATTATTGATGCCTACTGCATTATTGCATTTACTGTAAGTAGACACTTTACGACCTGCCTATCGTTAATATCGATCTCGGATAAATCAAATGATGTCGCAATTAGGAAGTTTGGATATTTGTTTAAGTATTTGCTAATAATTTATATAATTATCGTCTAAAGTAGTTTCTGATTTATTGCTATATGATGCAGCACTGTGCGGCGGTAAATGGTGTTTTCTTCGCTACTGGATCTGGAGGCCAATTTCGAATTGTTAAACTAGTGCGCTTGGGCCGCTTCATACAGTCCAGTACTCGTCCTCAGCCGATTAAGGCAACCCTGGGTGCTGAATCGGAAGTGCATGACCTTATTCGTCATGCAAAACACTTGAAAAGCCAGGCTAACTTTGCTTCGATTAGCTTGCGGTATGACCGGACGCCTAGACAGCAGAAATTATACGAGGAGCTGAGGGATCAGTTGAATGAAAGGGTAGCTAATAGAGAACAGAACTTAAAGATAAGGTATCATGATGGCTCACCTAAAATTACTCAAGCAAAAAACTAGACTCTACGCCTGATCGCAGGTCACTACGTTGCGTATATCAAAATGTGCGTGGCCTTCGTACTAAGGTAGCTTCTTTTTATAATGCCATTTCTGCCTCTGATTGTGACGTTATCGCTCTTACCGAGATCCGGCTGAGTGAAGATATCAACGACACTGAATTATTTCCTCCTGGCTTCACCGTTTTTCGTCGTCACCGGAATTTTTGGCAACTGGTTTATCAAGAGGTGGCGGTGTACTTTTGGAAGTAGGATCGCATATCCAGTGCCAGCGTTTGAATCTCCCTGGCATCTCCGATGCTGTTCCAGCCGTTGACGTCCTTGGTGTAACACTGACTGGTGCATCCGGCCTTAAAGCTACTGTGTTCGTAATTTATATACCACCGGCTCTGTCAATAGTTAATTTTCAATATTTATTTGATGTATATTTTAATTCTTGGAGATTTGAATGCGCCTTTTTTTGCCTCAGTTACAGATGACTCTGCCTCTATTATTCTGAACAATTTTAAATTATGTCTACACTTAAGGCAATTTAACATAATCAATGACGTGAACAATCGGATGTTGGATTTGGTGTTCTCTGACGTTGCATGCAATGTTTCCAAAGACGTATCCCCACTCTTGACTGAAGATGAGCATCATCCCGCTTTGTTTATTAAACTTAACCTCGTTAAAGCTCGCTTGCCCTGGTTTGAAATGCATTGCTCTTCAAGAACCTTTAACTTTAGAAAAGCAAATTATCAACAATTATGCTGCTTCTATCAACTGACTGGTCTGTCTTGGAGAATTATGATGGAGTTGATGATATGTGTGTAGCGTTTTATGAAATCCTTGAACATATATTTAGTATTGCTGTTCCTTTTTCAACTCCTCAGAGAAGTCGTAGGCACTTTCCCCCTTGGTTTGATGGTGAAATTATACAGACCTTGCGTAGTAAATCGTATATGTTGAAAATGTTTAAGCGCTCCTTCTTATCTTAATAAATTTAAGTATTGCAGGTCTAATGCTAAACGTCTTATTGAAACAGCATACGATAATTATATTGTCGATGTTGAGAATAGTATTTGTAGTGATCCGCAACGTGTTTGGTCTTTTGTTCGAAGCAGAAAGGGAAATACTAGAATCCCTGGTTTGCTTAAGCATGACGGCTTAGAGTATTCTACGCCGGTAGATATAGTAAATGCACTTGGGCTTTATTTTAATAGAGTCTTTATTGAGTCTCGCAATTATGATTTGCCATTCATAGAAGATGTACGCAACAGCACTGTAACAATTACTGGCATGTCTGTGGATGAAGTCGAAGCTGTTCTAAAGAAATCTAAGGCTACTTTTACGTCGGGTTCGGACGGTATACCTAGCTTTTTAGTAAGGGATTGCGCCTGTATTTTTGCTGTACCTTTGCACACTATCTTTAATCGTATTCTAAAACATTCGACGTTTCCAACAAATTGGAAGGTGGCACATATTTGCCCGGTGCTGAAGACGGGTGATAACTTAGAATTGTCAAATTACCGACCGATTTCACTCCTTTCCTCCAAAGCCTTTGAACAGCTACTATGTAAACAACTATATCCTATTATCAGTGAGCACATATCCCCCTACCAACACGGATTTGTCCAACGTCGTTTAACAGTAACTAAGTTGGCTTACTTCACTCAGTATGTTTCTGAGGTGATTGATGGAGGTGGTCAGGTCGATGCAGTTTATTGGGACTTTCAAAAAGCTTTTGATCAAATCGATCATTATGTCCTCCTCGGAAAACTTCATTCCGTTGGCTTCTCTGATCCTTTAGTTTCGTTATTCCACTCTTACCTGGTAGACAGAAGATTTTCCGTGATTTCTCGCAATACCACCATTGCACAATTCCGCCAGACGTCGCACAGTGGGGTATTTGGCCAATCTAGCTGGCCAAAACTATTTTGGGTTGTTTAATTCATTTAAAGTATATGAAGGAAGTTGAAAACGATGTCTTAGGTAGTTGTTTATGCGTAAGTGTGTTTGTACACTGCGACCTAAAGAACTGTTGTAAAATAGATATTATATTTATGTTAAACATTCTAACGGAGAAGAAAGAGGAAGAAGAAGTTGTTATTTTATAATAGAAATGTAGTTGTTTGTGTTGTTGGTATGATGATTGAACAGAGATATCACAGAAACACTTCACTCACAAGGGAAGATCCCGAACCCGGAAATTCCAAAAAAAATTAAATTTTGGGGATATATAGAGCATACCTAGGTATGCTACATGCAATTTTTTTTTTGTGCCGACATTCACTTTTAAGGGGTGATAACCCCCATTGAAAATTAGCGGATTTTCAGTTTTCTTCATATATCTTCCGTAAAACAAGAGGTAGAAGGTAGGTGTAAATGCAATAGTTGCAGGATATATCAAGATCTTTCAAAATGCGTGATTACCATATATATATATATATATATATATAGGGTGTTGCATTAAGCCGTGCACTTATACTGCAGTTGTTTTTGTAACAATACAAAGAAAAGTTTAGATATAATTTGTGGAACTTTTAATTCTGCTTAAAACTTGATCATCATAATATTTTGAACAAAAAATATCTAGTACATAACTACTCTTAACGCAAAAATAAACAAATGAGAAGTGTTCAACGTTTAAAAAATTATTAACATGTAATTCTATGTAGGTGCTGGAAAATACATTTAACTGGATGTTTGTAGTAATAAAGCGATTTATTTATGAGCTGGTACGCACACGTATATACATATGTGTAATACAGATATAGACCGACATGCATTCACATATCGATAATACCTACTGTATATAATTCTTTATACTCCAATATCCAGGTGTATTTTTTCGATTTAAAAGTTATTAATATGTCTATATGCATTGTATGTATATTAATAATTAATACACCATTTTAGTAACTGACAAAGACATGAGCATACAACATTTGTACTGTCCTTTTGGGCCTACAGTATAAAAATTATACATATTAAAAATAATTGATTAAAGTTTGATACAGGCTTGACAGACTTGCTTCCAAAACCTTGAAACAAGCTGAGAACATTCTATTAACGCAGGTTTAGTGTAAGCTTATGAAGTAAGCTTGCTGTAAGCTTATGGAGTAAGCTTGCTGTAAGCTTATGGAGTAAGCTTGCTGTAAGCTTATGGAGTAAGTTTGCTGTAAGCTTGTTTTGTGTCAACTTCGATGCCTGTTACAAGCTTGACACAAGCAATGTGGCTTGTCAGAACAAACTAAGTACAAGCTTATATTTGTCATGGCAAGCGTGATTCAAGCTTGTTTTAAGTAATTTTTGCTATTTGGATGTCTTTAAAAAAACAGAAAACAAAAATAGCTTGATCAAATAATTATGAGTGAATTAAACAAAATTAATATTAGAATGTATTAAGATCTCCGAAATTCTTGGATACTCCACAAAATTTGAAAAATCTAACAAAAGAACGGAAGACTAAATACATACATATGTATGTATGACATTTTTTTAAATGACAAGTTAATATTTCAGTTTATCTTGAACTTTTTCTTATATTTGAGTGTATATTAGAGTGTTGTAATGGACCTAAAAATGGAACAAGTATCAGGAAAATACAATCATGAAAGTACAAAAAGGTCATAAAAATACGTATGTATGTTTACCTTCGACTGCACTGAAATGCACTTTTGAGGTTAGGGTTCTAAAAAATGCGACTGCGCGGAAGCCGATTTGTCTACACGAAAAGAAGAAGCTTGAAATTCTAGCTTGCAGCAAGTTTACTCTTACTTACTTACTTACTTACTTACTTACTAAGTCTGCCGGCGAGTAAGTGAAAAGCTTGTCGTAAGCTTACATGTTATCTGGGATAGTATTAAGAACATATAAAAACAAAATATTTATTGTATTTCTTCAGTCGTAACTTAGCTGAATTTAATAATATGCTAGAAATTAATTTAAAAACCATAAGAAAGATATTATTCAGCAAAGTAGTTAATAGACAAGAATATATGGTAACTTTAAGTTTCTTTAAAAAAGCCCGATTTTATTCTAGAATTAATAATGAAACACATATTACATAATTTAATAATTTATTTCAAATAATCGGGAACGTAAATGAAAAGACAGTCAAACTGAAAACATAATATTTAATACACAGAAAAAAATGAAACCTAAATTCTAAAAAAATAAATAAAATAAATGTTGTAACAGTCAGTATAAACTTAAAAAAAATCTCTAAACTCGTTCGTTCTGCAATACATTTTCTGCAACATCATGCGAACAGCGTACTAATTTTGCCCAAACATGCTCTATCGGATTGAGATCCGGAGATTTTGCCGGCCATTCCACACTCACAATCTCTGGATGCTCTGCTAACCAATTTCCCACGATCACCGACGTATGTATTGGACTATTATCTTGAACTATAACTATTTCACCGCCGTTTACATATGCTAGTGATAGAATATACTGCTCGAGGATATCAACATAACCAGCTGCTGTCAAACGTGCTGCAATGGGTACTAAATCACCTACATCATGCGAAGACATCCAACCCCAATAGGTCTCAGTAATTCTACCGCTAGCTTTGCTTTTCAAAACATAGTTCTCGTGAAATCTGGTGTTGGTTGGCCGATATACGCTACAATTGTGCGGGCCATTCGTGCAGAATACCTTTTCATCGCAGAACACCACGTCTACCCAATCACGATAGAGATTGTAGACGGCAAAATTTAACCGCTGCTGAGCATGATGTGGTTGAAAATGTATAACCTTTGCTGACCTTTTGCATTTCAAACCTGCTGTCAGTAAGTAACCGTTTTCGGACTGCAGCACCTCCCACATTAAGGTGTGTTCGTTCTTGCAGCATTTTGGTGGTGTGAAAAGGATTTTCAGATGCAATCCGGACCAGTAGAGCATCTTCTTCCACTGTGGTTTTCTTAGGTTGACCAGGTTTCGGTCTCGTTCTTGTATGACCTTCCCTTCTGTAACTAGCAAGCCAACGACACACCGCACTTTGCTAAAAAATTAGATACATTAAAATAATCTCTTATTTATAAATGCATAAAATCATAAATATAAATCAACAATATTAATGAAAAATGTTCAACAATATTAATGAAAAATGTTAGCTTACCGACTTATTTACACGTTCTGCAATATCTCTCGTGGATAAGCCTGCTTTCCGTAAGCCAATAATTTCACCCTTTGGATGTGTACCGTCAATCCATTGCTACCCTTCACAACACACACGGAAATAACTCTCTAAAGTGTATGTAATAGACTTTGGTATCTTTCCTTTATATATATCCTTCATCCTAACTCATGTAATTTCTTAATTACATCAATACTTAGAAATATATTTATATATTTTAAATCATGTTATGATCCTATTAAGAAATTATATATTTAGTGATATATAAGTGACCCCTTTCCAAGTATGTATATCTATAATTCTGTGCGTTATTTATTTCCAATCATGTTAAGATCACCTTAAGAAATTATCCATTTAAGAATATATAAATGATCCCTTTCCAAGTATATCTATAATTCTGTGCGTTATTTATTTCGAATCATGTTAAGATCGCATTAAGATATTATAAATTTTGGAATATATAAATGATCCCTTTCATGAAGTATAATTGTGTAGCTGCATAAGCAACTGATATTAATACAAAACTGTAATATAAATATAAATGGTAAGTTACAGGTGACCATATCATTACTGCTTCGGATTCAGGTGCCGCAGTAAAAGATACTTTTATCGAGTTTTATGGCAGTTTGAGTCGATTCTCAAACGGGAGAGACATACATATTTGATTAATTTCTACTATATTGCGTGAAATACCAAATATGTACTTACATGCCATCTAATATAATTACAAAAGAACTTGATCAACAAACTCCAATGCTACTAACACGCTCTGTAACGCCTGAAGAAAGGAATTGCATAACATTGAACCTAATATTTATATAAAGGTTGAACATAATCCTTTAGCTATTTATAACGTGTTTATTTCACAGGTACAGAAACAAAAAATATATTGTTTTTATTTTTTTTTAGTTTAATAAATACAAGCAAATCAACAAACCATAATGTGCTCCGTAAATATTCCAGAAGAATTAATCGACACACATAGTTATTTCAAACCTGTACCACTCTATTGTGAACAATGCAATGAAGTATTACAAGGATGCAAGGATGCATTAAAGAAACATTTCTATGAAGAAAAACGATTTCATACTTCTGATAAAAACTGTACCAGATGTGATCATCCACTTTACAGTTATATACCTAGATGTTCTAAAGGTAACGAAATAAAAGTCTATTACCATCAATGTGAAAAACTATGGGCGTTACTAGATCGTCTAAAGTATTATAAATTTTGGAATTAAGGCCGAAACTTTTATTCATAACTATTATATATTGGTGAGTATGTGTATATTTATTACATTACTTTTTAGTATTCGTAAGTAAAACATTTTAAAGTTGCATATTTTTCATTTCTGTCGTAATCTTCTTTAAAAAAGAAAAATTTAAAAATGTGTTAAATCTAAAATATGTTTTAAAATTCATATCCATCCAACACTGTTGCAGAATGTGATTAGAAATTTTGAACGGAGAATTTTAAAATGTAATGCTGTTGAAAGACATTTTCAACACGTTATAATTTTCAATTATTATTTATTCGTATTGCAAAAGAGAGTACATAAATATGATTATTATATTATAGTTAAATACCGTTTTCCAGATATTCAATCTTGAATATTAATTTCTTTTTTAATTTTTTTATTTTCTTTCATGTGCTTGATTGAATGAGTAATTAAACTCTGAATGTGTTGTAATGAGCTAGATATTAACCAAATAAGAGAAAACAATCTTGGATATCTTGTATATATGTATGTATGTTATGTTATATGCACACATATATGTGCCTACATGGTACATTAATTAAATTAATTAATTAATTAAATTAAGTCATTAACTTGTTTTGTCTGATGAACTGGTCAACTAGCCGGTTGCATAAAACAATCGTTGTCTAAATTGTCAGCTATGTTACTTTATTATGTAATCATCTCGAATACCTACCCAGCCAGTAATACAACTGGCATTTTCAATTTTGTGAACAATAGGCGTATTCGTTTATCTGGTTGGTCACTTTAGGTTAGTTCAGTTTCTTAAGAAACTGATCTGATTGCGTTTTTTTAAACTAACCAAACTCAACTAATTAAACTCACCTCCCTTTACTCCTCTACTAACCACCCTAAAATTATTTTGACGTAAACGGTTTTAATATTTGTCACTTGGACGTTTTTTTTATGTTGCTGCTTCGGTGACTTCAGATTTTTGGTTTGTTCCGGTTTGTTCACTTTAACCAAAGTTAACTAACCAAACAGATAAACGAATACACCTAATACTTAGACTTGTTCAATTAACGGGTAGTGATCGATTAGAGGAAAACATATATATAGCGTCTACTACTTTTATCGGCATTCCACCACTTAATAATGTTTATGCGTTTCAAGAAATTTCGAGAAAATGAAGGAAGAATAAAAACAGAGATCAACATTCGGCGTTTGCATTTCAAAGCTTGTATGCATGTACATACGTACGCTCCACACATCCAGTTAGTTAGGCAACATTGTTGTAGCAGTAATACATAATATGATTTATTTCAGATGGCATGGAGAAAAAAGACTTTACTATATCCTGTGCAGCGACGCCAGAAGTTCTTTCTCTCCTTGTTCACATCAGCTACTCCGTGATCAGGACACCAGGATCACAACATCTACGATAGTGTTCTTGTAAGATTATGTGTAAATGTGCATTTGAACTATTAAACTCAGTGTTAGGATAAGAGACTAAGTGTTAGCATAAGAGTTAGGTCTTCCCTTCCTTTTTTCCCAAGAAAAAAAAATGTGAGCTTTTCGTCCCCAAAAATGAGAGCTGCAAAAACCAAATGTCCTCAAACGACAAATAAATATTTAAAACAATGTAAACATAGAATGTAACACAAAATTTCACTGCAACAGCTAGAGTGGTAGTCCGGCAAGAAATAAAGCTTGGAAGCCATTGCAACTGCATCCACAAAATAAAAAAAAAACCATCGTCGAATCGCACACATCCAATGCTGTCAAGCGTACTAGAATATCGTAGTAGATTGCTTGGAATGGTTTAGATAAATTTAGAATATGATTTTCTATATTGAATTAAAATTTTTTACTATTGACTAAATTAAAATAGCCTCCCCCATACATGTATTTTAGTAATATATCAACAGATTAATTTATATTACATGACATGAACACCATGATGACGCTACAAAAAAGCTGATGAGAAAGAAAATAATTCTGTCCGCGCACAAATTTCCATCAACTTGTGTCTCTTTTTCTCCAAGACCAACCGGAAGTGAGTTGTAATAGATGAGATATACATGTAAATAGTTGTCGTGATACTTCCATTTAAATGTAAACAAATCTTTTGGTGAGTTGGAAAAATAATGTATTACATTACCGGCGGAGGACCTAACTTAACTTCCGGTTTTAGAGTATTGCTATAAATTGTATGTAACTTTGTAGTAAAATTAATAAAATGTTATCTGTAATTTACCTGGCCTACAAATAACTATTGTGTAGCTACATATAGTGGCAATTTCACAAAGGTATCTATTTTAAAGATATTGATTGATTTACTTGTTAAAAGCTTTTTCTATATCATGGTCCGTGAGTTTTTGGTTTGCTCTCACTCTCGTTAACATACCTAAATATATTTATATTACTAATCTATATATTAATAATCTCTTTATCATAAGTTTGCCCATTGAGGTCCTTTTGTAATATGTAATAATACTGTATTGTATAATTATATTCAAGGAACATATTTTATTAAGATATTTTAAGCTGTCTATTCTACAGGTAAAAAGAAAACCTGACAATACTGCATATTCAAGGATAACATAAGAGACCTTAGTGAATATTATATTTATTGCATCTAAATTTGCATTATGTATGATAAGACGATTTTCACATCAATAATATGAGTAAATCCAAAGTTTGATGGCTTTTTTTGATTATCAATAACACAATTATTATATGCTGAATTGCAAAATACCAGTAATAATGAAAATAATTGACAATTTATCAAGTTCTTGTTGTGTTTGGAAGATTATTTCTTGAGTTCAATAGGTGTAGGATGTGAATATTATATTACAAAGTAAGTTTTCGTTTTTATAAGATCTACGGAAATTAAATTAAATAAAACTATTTTTTGATTTAAATTATGGCCGAATGCCGTCGTCGATATAAAACATCAACATGATAGTCTTTGATCAAATAATTCTCAATAGAATGCGTTCATTGACTGTGTAATATACAAACTAGCAATTTGAATTTTGACAGGAGAAATAATAAATAATAGTAATAAAAACTTCTATAGGTATATCCCAACTTCAAGATACAAATATTTTTTATAATAGTAAAACAACAATAATAGTGTATTGACGGAAAAAAATGCGATTAGTTTGTTACCTGGAAATGACACCTCATTCTTAATATACATATGTATATATATTAAGCACTACTACACTAGCATTTAATCCAATAATTATAATATTAAATAATATTCTATATAATAATACATTCAAATTATAGATACCAAAATAAGACCTATAGTATAATATGCTTATAAACCTGCTGCTATTTGACAGCTAAAAGCTACTCAATACAGCAACTTTTATATATATTTATCGCATTATAAGTATTTTACATACACATTGTAAGTATAACAATGCTAAAAAATTTAAATAAACAGCACTGTGTCAAATATTGTATGATTCCATATTTTTTGATTTTATATTTTTTTCGTTACAGTCATTATTCGCTTGGAAATAATACGAGGCAACTATAAATGATTGGAAATTTTCCATTTTAGATAGCAAAACCAATGCAGTATGTAGTAAAAAGGTACAAGAACCTAATGATACTAATAAAATCTATAGCAAAATTTTTGGGATATTTTTGTTTTTTTGAGTTTTTTTGTTGTTTTAAGTGGAGTAAATTTAAAGTGGGGCACTTTTTTACCATGGTTTTGCGTTTGTCTCTTAAAGTATTAAGCTTAGGTATAGGGAAAGCTATAGCAAAGTTTTAGTATATTAAACTGTGCATTTTACTGACCAATAATATTTGAATTAACGGAGATTTCTCATGTTTTTCTTCGTCAAATTTGACAGGATTTTTTGTGTATTCTATATATTATAGGTCAGTTTCTAACATGGCATTCTGAAGAGCCATTGTTGTTTAACATTTGGTCAAAAAATATTCCTTCTGTTGATTGGCATAACCAGAGAATTTCCGATATTATGATTACCGGAAATCGAATAAAAAAACATA
>SMLS01050925.1:0-14411 GCA_004785975.1 Popillia japonica
AGATACACTTTTGACGAATTTAATAAAACATAAATACGATTCATTATTTTTGTTCAAATTTTCAAATGTTTGTAACTGTTTCTTATTACATATTTGAAATTCTAAAACAACTTAGAGCATAATTCTCAACTATTTTGTTAGTTAGAGAATCCTTTCCATTTCTACACAAAATTGAACAAAAGTAGATGCTGTCTTCACAAAATAGCAGTTTATTACAAAAGGAAATTATTTGAAAAATACTAAAGATATAGGCACCATTGTACAATTCCATATATCGAGCTATTTATACTTTGCACGTATCAAACATAAATCCAGCGGCATAATTAACACTTTCAATGTTACTCCCTAGAGAAGTATTTAGTGTATACATGATTCATATAAAGATACACTACTGATAAGTTTACAATTAAATCGAAGCTGCTATTCTCATTATTTACTTCAGTCGTCAATATTAGCCATAATTTCTCTAGAAACAACAATTTATTTGGGTAACCAATGATTTTCAAAACAATCAGCACTAACCCAAACGCTTTCTTATATATTCATCATTACTTTCTTTAGTGGATTGCCCTCATCCAACATGCAATGCTCATGGGTACTGTTTGGAAGGAACGTGCATCTGCAAGAAAGGTTGGAAGGGCACAGACTGCAGTCAAATGGACAAGGATGCTCTCCAGTGTCTTCCAGATTGTTCTGGTCATGGTACCTTCGATTTGGATACGCAAACATGCACGTGCGAACCTCGATGGTCAGGAGATGACTGCTCAAGAGGTAATAAAAGTAGCAAAGAATTTAAAAGCTGTAAGACAATTTTCAAAATTCTTTACCTAAAAAGTTCTATGTAAGAAAAATAGCGGTTGTAGCGACATATATCCGATCCTCCTTTACCATAATCAAAATTAAGTGCCAAGAGATCCTTTTCTTCTATTACATTTATTTGCTGTTTAAAGATACTCCTTAATGTATTCGTTACTAAAGTGTTTAATAATCAAATCTTCCAGAATTATGCGATCTCGATTGTGGCCAACATGGACATTGCGTGTCAGAATCTTGTCAGTGCGATGCTGGCTGGTCAGGAGAGTACTGCAACCTAAAACAATGCGATCTAAGATGTAATGAACATGGGCAATGCAAAAACGGTACTTGCCTTTGCGTCACTGGCTGGAATGGAAAGCACTGTACTATGGAGGGTTGCCCGAACAGTTGCTCCGGTCATGGTCAATGCCGTTTTAATGCTGATGGTGCTTGGGAATGTCGGTGTGAAAGCGGTTGGGATGGAAAAGATTGTAGCGTGCTCCTCGAACAAAGCTGCGGTGATAGCAGAGACAATGATAAAGGTAAGCGATTTAGTGCCTCTCGTCTCTTACTTTTTAAAATAACTTGAGCATATATCTCGCTTAAAATTTCGAATGTAGAACAGGTAATTGTTAAAATAGTAATGTTGTTCAGCGGCTACTTATTGTTTACATTCATACTGTGACTTATATTAGGCGTATTTCTATTGTTTAAATTTTGACAAAAGTACATTTTTTTATATTTTAAGAAATCCCACTTCGCACAAAACATATTTAAAAAGTGCATATAAATCTTATTTTTATCAAGCAATTTGTTTCCCATGCACAGAATGCGTACCAAATATACCTTCATTATGAGA
Organism: Popillia japonica; assembly: GCA_004785975.1. Taxonomy (NCBI): domain Eukaryota; kingdom Metazoa; phylum Arthropoda; class Insecta; order Coleoptera; family Scarabaeidae; genus Popillia; species Popillia japonica. The sequence goes on from SMLS01050925.1 coordinate 1,655, forward strand.
AAATGTTGAAGCCATTTTTCAAAATAAAACTAGAGAAAAAGTTTTCAGTCGTGATAAGTTGATGGAGCTGTGGGCATGTAATGCAATTACATCAGCTGCAAATCCCGCAGCGACAATCTATAGTAAAATATTGGGTATAGATAATTACAGCGAGGAAACTGGTACACCTATCTGTGTGTTGACCGACAACCTATCTCATAATAATTTATCCTGACCATTTTAAGGTTCTCATTTGTTTTCTTATTTTATACTTGACAGATGGATTAGTTGATTGCGAAGACCCAGAGTGCTGTTCTAACGCTATCTGCAAAAATAGCCAGCAATGCGTGTCTGCACCGAAACCTATCGACATCCTTCTACGAAAACAGCCTCCTGCTATTACAGCGTCCTTCTTTGAACGCATGAAGTTCCTAATAGATGAAGGAAGTCTGCAGAACTACGCCAGACAAGAAACTTTTAACGAAAGGTATGTCTAGAACATTTTGCAACCGAGTTTTGTCACAACTCATAGATTTTTTCACATGGGTGTTGATATTTGTTCAGTGGAGAAACTGTTTTGATGTATTTTTATCTGTCTTAATTATTATATTATGATAGATGCATTGTTGTGCCCCATGTCAAATACACATCCCTCGATTTATGTGTTGTGATTTTTTTATAGACCACTTACTTATTTATTATTATTTTTTGTGTGAAAACTAAGCTATTGTCGTTGCAAACTCGAAAAGATTAACAGTTCGCTAACTACGTAATCCATTGACTAACTTACTATGGCTTTTTTTCTTTATTCCTGCTGCGCAGTGTATTTTGGAATCACTTCAATACAAGGTAAGGGTGTGCGACACATTAGTCTTTCTTTTTAAAGAACAGTTGTGTCTTGTTTGTGCCTGGTTTTGTTCCTTTTTATCCACTTGTGTTCGTCAATTTGTTTTCGCTTTGTATTGTCTCGCATATTGTAGTTTGTTCCAAAGGCGATCTACTCGCTATAATAAATTTTTTAACTTTCATTTCTGTTCTATAGCCGATCAGCAGTCGTCAGAGGTCGAGTCATCACCCAGATGGGAACTGGATTAATGGGAGTTCGTGTGAGCACCAGCACTCCGTTAGAAGGCTTCACTCTAACTAGAGATGATGGATGGTTTGACTTATTAGTGAACGGTGGAGGTGCGGTAACTTTGCAATTCGGCCGATCACCGTTTAGACCACAAACGCATATCAGTTTCGTCCCGTGGAATGAAGTTGTTATTATCGACAATATAGTAATGGTAACTGGAGAAGACAGAGCTATATCCATACCACCACAGCCTTGTTTGGCACATGATTATGACACGATGAAACCGGTGGTTTTAGCAACATGGAAGCATGGCTTCCAAGGTGCTTGTCCAGATAAAAGCGCCATACTAGCTGAATCACAAGTAGTACAAGAAAGTCTTCAAATTCCTGGAACTGGGTTAAACTTAGTATACCATAGCTCTCGAGCTGCTGGTTATCTGTCAACCATACAGCTACAATTAACTCCAGAAGTAATACCTTCAACCTTAAATTTAATTCATCTGCGCATTACTATTGAGGGAATTCTGTTTGAAAAAACATTTGAAGCCGATCCGATCATAAAGTTTACATATGCTTGGAATAGATTGAACGTTTACAGGCAAAGAGTATACGGCGTGACAACGGCCATAGTAAAAGTAGGATACGAATATAGCGATTGTAAGGATACTATTTGGGATGTTCAAACTACAAAATTAAGCGGACACGATATGAGTATTTCTGAGGTTGGCGGATGGAATCTAGATATACATCACCGATATAATTTCCACGAAGGTAAGTTGTTTCGTACAGCAAGCAAATATAACTGTCTATAAAGGGAAAGTGTACAAAAGTGAGATGCATGTTTGAAACACTTGAAAATGACCTTTTGATCTACTTCTTTAAAAATTATTTTTTACTCTGTAGGAATTTTGCAAAAAGGTGATGGCTCCAATATATACCTCAAACACAAACCCCGCGTCATTTTAACAACCATGGGAGACGGACATCAACGACCACTCGATTGCAGTGATTGCGAAGGACAAGCATCTAAACAAAGACTTCTAGCACCAGTTGCGTTGGCAGCTGCTCCAGACGGTTCCATATTCGTAGGTGATTTCAACTTAGTCAGGAAAATTATAACAGACGGTACAGTACGTACCATAGTTAGATTGAAGTAAGTATTTTTAAACTTTAAACTGAATCAATCTAATTTCGTGGTTTCCTTACAGTGCAACTCGAGTTTCTTACCGATATCACATGGCCTTAAGCCCTCTAGATGGCGTTTTGTACATATCTGACCCTGAATCGCATCAAATCATTCGTGTAAGAAATACTAACGACTATAGTGATCCTGATCGTAATTGGGAGACAGTTGTTGGTTCTGGCGAGCGATGCTTACCAGGAGATGAAGCCCACTGTGGCGATGGAGCTCTAGCTAGAGATGCTAAATTGGCTTACCCAAAAGGAGTAGCCGTTTCTAATGACAATATTGTATACTTTGCCGACGGCACTAATATCAGAATGGTAGATAGAGACGGAATAGTAACTACCGTAATCGGAAATCACATGCATAAATCGCATTGGAAACCGATACCTTGCGAGGGCACCTTGAATGTTGAAGAAGTACACTTAAGATGGCCAACAGAGTTGGCCATTAACCCCTTAGACAATTCGCTGCATATAATAGATGACCACATGATTCTCCAATTAACCCCTGATAATAGAGTAAAAGTTGTAGCTGGTAGACCCTTACATTGTGCTTCCCCTGTATCCGGATATGATATGGAATTAGCAACACATGCTACCTTAGTAATGCCACAGAGTATAGCATTTAGTGCGGCTGGTGATTTGTATGTAGCTGAGAGTGATTCGCAAAGAATTAATAGAGTTAGAGTGATTGGCACTGATGGCAAAATATCTCCATATGCAGGTGCTGAGTCAAAATGTAATTGTTTAGAAAGAGGCTGTGACTGTTTTGAAGCTGATCACTTCTTAGCATCGAATTCTAAATTTAATACCATATCTACTGTAGCTGTTAGTCCAGATGGACATGTTCATATAGGTGATCAAGCAAATTATAGAATAAGATCGGTAATGGCTAGTATCCCAGACGCGAGTTCAACAAGAGAATATGAAATTTTCTCACCAGAAACACAAGAAATTTATATATTTAATCGTTTTGGTCAACATATAGCCACTAAAAATATCTTGACAGGCGAAATTAACTTCCTTTTTACGTACAACGTGAATACAAGTAACGGAAAGTTGAGTACTGTTACAGATGCAGCTGGAAACAAAGTATTCTTATTAAGAGATTATTCAAGTCAGGTCAACTCAATTGAGAACACCAAAGGTCAAAAATGTAGACTCCGAATGTCACGAATGAGAATGCTTCATGAACTCAGTACCCCTGACAATTATAACGTGACCTTCGACTATCACGGACCAACGGGATTACTAAAAACTAAATTAGATAGCAGTGGTCGAAGCTATGTTTATAATTACGACGAATTTGGCAGATTAACATCAGCAGTGACACCCACTGGCAAAGTTGTAAGCTTATCATTTGACCTAAGCGTGAAAGGTGCTACAGTAAAGGTTTGGCAAAATAATAAAAACCCGGATTCAATGCTTATTAAAGGATCAAGTGTTTTAAATAGAATTGGAGAAGTAGAGCAGAAAACATTACTTTTAGCAGATGGTGGAGTTGAATCTACATCATCATGGGGTCATACCATAATTACTGATACGGTACCCTACAGTGTACTTGCCGAAATTGACCCATTGCTAGGAGAAAGTTACCCGGTTCCTGCAAAACAGCGCACTGAACTTGGCGGTGACCTAGCCAACAGATTCGAATGGCGTTACTTCTTGCGTCGTATTCAGAATGGTAAAGGCAAGGGTAGTACAAAATCTGTAGCTCAAGTCGGTCGTAAATTAAGGGTAAATGGTGACAATCTTCTAACATTGGAATACGATAGGGAAAGCGCTTCGATATCCGTATTCATGGACGATAGGGTAGAATTACTGAATGTAACTTATGATAGGACTGCTAGACCGATAAAATGGGGACCTAGGAATGGTATTTTTGCCGAAGTAGAATTGGAATATGATAGATTTAGCAGGCTAGTTAGTTGGAAATGGGGCGACTTGAATGAAACGTATGGCTTTGATCATGCTGGAAGATTGAATGAAATCAAATATGGTGATGGTTCCTCCATGATATATGCTTTCAAGGATATGTTTAGTAGTCTGGTAGGTATCATCTGCTTATCAATTACGTTTATACATATTTGTTACCACATATGTCAATATACTAATTAATACATATTATGTCAGTTTAGTACTAAAATTTCTTATTTCAACAGCCTTTGAAGGTAACTACACCGAGAGGATCTGACTATCTTCTCCAGTACGATGAAGCAGGTGCTTTACAATCGCTGACTACGCCAAGGGGACACATACACACATTCTCGTTGCAAACTTCCTTAGGATTTTTCAAATATCAATACTTTTCGCCAATGAATCGTCATCCGTATGAAATCATCTATAATGATGACGGTCAAATCTTAGCGAAAGTCTATCCGCATCAGTCTGGAAGAGTAGCCTACGTTTATGATGGCGCGGGAAAATTAGAAACTTCACTTGCAGGTTTAAGCTCGGTACATTATGTGTATCATGAATCAACTAGCTTAGTGAAGAACATAGATGTTATAGAGCCGAATTTCGAGCTTAAAGAAGAGCTTAAATATCACGCCGGCATATTGAAGGATGAAAAATTGAAATTCAACAGCAAGAGCAGCTTGCACAACGCTCACTATAAATTCGCTTACGATGGTAATGCAAGACTTTCGAGTGTAGAAGTAGATCTCAGTGGAAAGGAACTTGTGCCTCTTCGATTGAAATACAATCAAAATTTGGGTATTTTAGAAGGAATTAACGACCTGAGAATTTACCGGAATACTTTCAATAGATCCGTAATGCAAGATACAAGTAAACAATTTTTCTCCATAATAGATTACGATGATCATGGTAGAATACGATCCGTATTAATCAATATCAAGTCATTCGATGTGTTCAGAATGGAACTAGAATACGATAAGCGAAGTAGAATCAAATTGCAAAAACTCCAGATCGGTAGATCAACTGCAAGTATGGACCGCATCAATTATAATGCTGACGGACATGTTTTGGAAGTGGTTGGAACAAGTAATTGGAAGTATGTCTATGACGAAAACGGTAATGTAATAGCGATTATCAGGGAAAAGGAGAAGATATCTTTAGGATACGATAGCGGAGATCGTGTAGTACAGTACGGTGATGTCGAATTCAATAGTTACGACTACAGAGGATTTGTAGTGAGAAGAGGTGAGCAGAAATACCGATATAACTCCAGAGGACAACTAATCCACGCTTACGAAAGAGATAAATTCCAAACATGGTATTACTACGACGATAGAGGACGTTTAATTTCATGGAATGATGAAAAAGGAAACGTCACTCAAATTTTATACTCAAATCCGAGCACACCCGATCTTATAACTCATGTACATTTCCCAAAACCCGGTGTAACCTATCGCTATCTATATGATCAACGAGATATAATTATTACCGTGGAAACTAACGAACTGAGGTATTATGTTGCCTCTGATCAAAATGGCTCACCTCTAGCCTTCTTCGACATCAATGGAAATTTATTGAAAGAAATCAAGAGAAATCCCTTTGGTGGTATCATTGGCGATTCTAATCCTGGATTTTATGTAGCGGTTGATTTCCATGGGGGTATATATGATCCCAACACAAAGTTGATATATTTAAATAAAAGATTGTATGACCCGATTGTTGGCCAGTGGATGACGCCAGCTTGGGAGCAGCTCGCTACAAAATTAACTACACCAACAGATGTGTTCATATATAGATTCCAAAATAATGATCCTGTTAATTCTAAAAATGAAGTCAAATATATGACTGACCTGTACAGTTGGATGAAACTCTACGGCTACGATGTGAAAAAGATGATGGGTTCCGAATATATCGGCAGAATGATATATAAGCCACAAGTTACCGTAACGTCGAGACAATTAGCTCCTGATTTTGGCGTCATGTCTGGTCTTCAGTGTATTGTCGAAAAGGTAACATACGAATATTTGTTAGATATATAAATCAGCATATTTAGTACACATTTCATCAATTCATACATACCGAATAAAATAAACAAGAAACAAATCTTACCTGTTGGGAATCGCGTATACTACATCTCAACGATACATTAGCGAACGCCATAACACTAATTTTTGTTTCGTTTTATTTCAGGTCAATGAGAAGTTCGCCGATCTCGGATTTGTACCTAAACCTCTACTGAAGATGGAGCCCAAGACAAGAAATCTTCTTCCCAGAGTATCATACCGGAAATCCGTTTTCGGGGAAGGTGTTTTGATCTCGCGAGTGGACGGACGTGCTCTTGTAAGTGTCGTGGAAGGTGTAAACGGTGTTGTTCAAGACGTAGTGACATCTGTGTTCAACAATTCCTTCTTCCTCGACTTGCACTTTAGTATACATGATCAGGACGTGTTCTACTTCGTTAAAGACAATGTACTGAAGATACGTGACGACCTGGAGGAATTGCGACGATTAGGTGGTATGTTTAACGTATCAACGCACGAAATTACCGATCATGGTTCTGGAAAGGAATTGAGGTTACATAATCCGGATGCCGTTGTTATAATAAAGTATGGCGCCGATCCTAATCAGGAGAGAACTAGGATATTAAAGCATGCTCACAAAAGAGCTGTCGAACGAGCCTGGGAAAGGGAGAAGCAATTGGTTGCGGCCGGTTTCCAAGGTAGAGGTGATTGGACTGAGGAAGAGAAGGAAGAATTGATCTCACACAGTTATGTAGATGGGTATGAGGGGGTGGCGATACATAATCCTCAAAAGTACCCGCAACTAGCTGATGATCCCGGTAACGTCACATTCCAGAGAGACGCTAAAAGAAAAAGGCGGAAAAGTGGTGCAAGGCGATCCCGGATGCACAGGCATGAATCGTGATTTTCGAAAAGACTCCTTCGCGAATTTTAAATTATTTGAAAACTAAAGAGCAAATCAACACATGACATAGAGTAATGAAAAAACGGAAGATTTGTATATTTATTATGTGCCATACGTATTTAAGTCAACATCACAAGAAAATTATGAAACTAAAACATAAATACGATGAGAAAAAATGAAATCCTAGTCGTTCAACAAAGTACATAATTAATATTTAAGTATTAAGGACAAAAAATTATTTTTTAAAGGAATTAATGAAGTATAACAAAGAATAAAATCGTGGCTAATTAAGACAAAAAAGAAGATATTTTGATAATCGTTAAATACATTTAAAACAAAATAATGAAGATATATGTGAATAAAAACGCCATAAACTCTGTCCATTATAAAAAAAGTTAAGTTGTATATCTTAAATATAGATTATAAAATGTGTATAAGCAATCATAATGGCCTATCGATTGAGTGAAATATGCTACTTCTATATAATATACAGGGTACTCGGAGGTACTCTAAGAACAAAAGGGCAAATATGTGGATACGAAATTGAGGACAAAAGTTAATTTAAGAAGGACTATATACATACACGAAAATACTTCATTCTTTTAGTTGATTTCGTAGAGATATTGTAAGGCAATATTTAATTGTATAAGGGATAAAAATACTGTAAATAATTCTTAATATATCAGAAAGCTTTTTATATGGTTATATTAAAAGATTTAAAAAATAACGTAAAAATTAGTGATTATGCGGAGTATGCGTGTAACAAAACGGACTATGACTATAGCGTGACGTATCCATACCAAAACAAAAGAAAATCAGTTTGCTTATTGATTACTCGACTTTTCGGTTATTGTGATGTTGTCAATTCCTACAATTACCAACCCTATCCCGTATTCCCCTATTAAATGTCATACTTAATTCGTAATCGTTAAAAAAGAATAAAATCATAAATGCCATTTTACGTAGCGGATATAAAATAAAAAAAGAAAAGAAAAGGATCTAATCATTTAACGTGAAAAAAAATGTAATAACTGTAGTCAATAGATGTATATAAAAATATATTATACAAGCCGTTTAAATTTAAAAAAGGAGACAGAAATAGTAATACTTTGTTTATACATACTTTATACTATCTCAACTAACTACATACATCCTACCTTTTTATCTTGGTGCTTATATTTATTATATATAAACAAATATATTTCCTATATTATTATTTTTTTTTATGCATAATTATTATTAAGTAGAGAAACCGGAAACCCGTAAGAAATATTATCTTATATACAATACATAAATACATACCACAATATTATATCAATATCGAATACTCACCCCTAACTAATGAAAGAAAAATATTACGTTAAAGGAAAGGTCCATGAATCATTAGAATAGCAAGAAAAAAACGAAAACGTAAAGAATGTAATAAATTAAAAGGAATATGTATCGTACCTATCTTAAAATAGAAAAAAAACGCATGTGGTATAAAGTGTATAATCTAATAATAGTTTCCTATCCTACAAATTTCCTCCGTGAATCTTTCCTGACATACTTTCTTTCCCTTGCCCGTATTATTGCGCCCTATTTAGTGATATATTCGTCTATGTGTGTATAAGAATGGAAACATAGATAAACTGCCTACTATAAACTAAAACTGCTGTTGTAATGATGAATGAACTCTTGAATGTATTCTATTCATATGGGTACTTGTGAGACTTGATTTCTAATTAAAATGAAGCCAAAGAAGAAGGAAAATACGAGAAAGTATATATGTTTGAAGGAGGCGTTAATAGATATTTACTCATTTAGTTGATTATCAACACTTACGATCTTGTTATTTGTAATATTCCAGTATTTTACATATTAATCATACTAATGCAACGCTATACCTCTAAAACAAATAAGCGATTTATTTATTTCAATGTCTTTAGTAACTACTTCTTATAACTTTAATTAATATTGAAATCCCTGCAATCATCTACAATTTCCTAAGAATGTAGAAACATAATTTTATTTTAATTGATATTTTGGGAACTATCTTTGATAGAATTGTATGGTGACATCTACACTGATAAAAAAATATCTTTAGTTCAAAGTAATTTTCGGGTTCATATGCCAGTCTGAACGCCCAAAGACATGAAAAACTACCATACTGGGTATGTGGATGAGATATGTATGTAACATGTCCAAAAAGTAAAAATATGATAATATTTGCTATCACCTCTTGAGTAGGTATTAATAGAATTTATTCGAAATTGAAATATGTAGTGTCTCGTAAAGACACTGTTGTCGCCATATGTATGCAGCAGATCCTACAGCTAATTATTTGTAGAATAATATTTGAAATAGGCAGTTGTTACTTTTTCATATGATGAGTGGTAGTTGCAGCGATTTGTTAAACTTTTGCCAGACGTGAACAGATATTAAAAAAAGAATCAAAATATAGAGTTGTAGGAGATACGTGTGTGCTGTTTCGGTAACATTTACTTGCGGAATTGCTTTAATGTTACCGATATTGGCCAAAGTTAGAGTTATATATTGATTAGACATATTTTAGCTCGTGCTGTCCTGAGATATTTTAATAGAAAATCTATATATCAGCTTAAAAAATACTGGCAAAAATAAAAAGGTTTATTATTGACGTCTTTCCCCTAAACTACATTAATTAGGCTTGTGCTGTCAAATACATAACATTTATGGAACCACTTTAACATTTTACCTAACTTTACAATCTTTGGGATCTATACTATATACTTACCGTTTAATCTTAAACATTTCACCACCAAGCACTTCAATTGAACGTAGTGTTTCTACTACCAAAATACGTTATCTTCATCAAAAAAAGCATTAAAGATATTTCAATGTTGCATGCAGAAAATGGGAAGTTTATAAAAAAAATCAAAGATCCGAACACAACTAAATAAAATTTAGTCGTGCTTTTTTCATTTCTTCAACAAAATAAAACAGATTTTCTTGCAATTTAGACATAATTTGACTAAAAAAATTTTATTGGCAGTGTAGAAATTGTGACATCTGTGATTTGCATACTGTAACAAATATTTGCATGTTATAAGCAATACATTAATACTTAAGCATATATTTACATTGAATTTAGACTGTGATTAAGAGATATCAAATATATTTCCCAATAATAATCAGCCGAATAATCGGTCCCCCCAAGAAGCTTCAGCAATGCTAAGAATATACATTGTATGTAGGTTGTACCTACAGATCACCGTTTTTCTCTTAATTTAAAGAATTTAATATTTCTAACGAGATAATTTATTATAAATTCTCCTCTAATTCATATCTACCTTTTTTTTGATTCTGGAACAAAATAGAAAAAAATTAATATCTATTAACGCTGGCACATTTTACAATTACCTAACGTAGTGATATTTTTTATATATTCATTTTTTACAAAATCAGGTTAACAAACGTAATAATTGAATTACATAAAACCCTATAAAGCGAATTCGATAGAAATTACTACTAAATATAATAATCATTTATTGGTCATGTATATCTTATTATACAAAAAAAAAAGAAAATATGATGTATAAAATGAGGAAGTATTTTTATAGATATTTGTATTAAATTATATTGAATATAAAGAATATACGTATATAATACCTATACCTATTATAACATCGATGTGTACTGCAAATGATTTAAAAAAAAAAAATTACATACTTACAATTAAATCCCTTTCAAGTCTCATAGTTTTCCCACATGAATGTCGACTTAGTTTTCGTATTAAACATAATATGTGGTACTATTGCATACTCATTTTTTCGTAAAGAAAAGACATAAGAGTATATAGTTTAGCAAATATTTTTTTGTGTTGGAAATGAGATTAGTTTAAGAGAAAATATGAAAGAGAAAAAAAGCTGTAAGTAAAACACGAAAGAAGTGATTTTTCTAGGAAAGAGGGCGCTTGACTGCCAATTGTGTAGGTGATATTTTTTCAAAACAAGACTAATAATGAAGCAATACTTTGTAACTTATACATCTTTATTGATACCTAATTAATTATATATTATTATGATTATGATATTAAATTAAAATATTTGATTATCATGTGCAATTGTTGTGTGATCGATTGTACCATCAGGAATATTTTTATGTACCTATACATATGTATATATACGCAAAATCTCATTACGATCGATTAGGATTAAAAGTATATGAAGGTCAAATTCCTATTACTATTAACAAGTTTTAATTAAGTGTTAACTTTGTTCGATCATCAATCCTTAACACATAATGAATTGACAATTCATACTATAAGCCACATTATAATGTGCTTGCAAATTAGTTGTACATATTTTTATGAAACTTGAAAACTGATATATTCTTTTACAATGTTTTTATGTTACTTCCTCGTAAAGCTACTTTATTAATACGGGCAAAGATAAGAGTTCAGAAACATTTACTAATTACTGGGAAAAGTATGTTTTGAACACATACTTTAGATTTGATTGATCTTGAATATCTTGTTGCACTGATTTTCTCGTTACCGTTAGTCATGTTCAGTTTATCTTCAAAATATGAAAACATATTAACTCGACTATCAAATACACATTAAGTGTAATGTTTAGTAGATATTGTTGATAATTACAAATTCGATCCTTAAATTTATGACTCACAGTATATAACATGGTTCATATAGTGGAGTAACTTTGGATGATCAACTTGTGATATATGAATAGCCATTTAAGTACATGTTGGAAGAGATCTGTTGTAAAAGTTTTCTCTGTACATTTGAACACATTTATGTATCCTAAGTAGTCTTTGGACTTCTTAAAACTAGTGGAAATGTCACAACAAATTTGCCTCACATATCCCAGTTTTCATACACTCTTAAGCCTAATTTATCATAACATATTCAATATCTACTTTCTTAAGTAAATATGTTATATGATTATAGCTTTGGTATGATCGATCGGCACTTGTATGCGTATTTTGTGAAAGAGTAAAAGGGACAGATGAACATATATATAATTACTATTGTGAATGATGATGATTATTATTATTATTAACACAATTTTTTATGTGTGTATATATATAATATAAATTTATTGTGTATATTGTTTTTATATGTAAATATATTTTGTTCTATTCAGTAATATAATCGTTTAATAAATGCAAAAAGTATTTAACGATCTTCGTATATGTCTTTTTTATTTGCCTTTCACATAACAAATCAGTCCTTCTTGTTACTACAACTTTTTGGCTAACAATAAGTAAATAGTTTTAGTTTAGTAAAGCATTCTAAACTAAGAAAAAGAATAGTATTATGCTACTTTATTTAAGGAAACGAAATATCCAGTGATTTGAAAACCTTATCCTATTTTAGTCATTCCATATCGCTAAAAAAAAGTCCTGAACTTAGATATTATATCACGGTTTTTCTCCATCACTAATATTATTAGCTACACAATATTCAACATTCTGACTCGCTCCCCTACAGTTTAATGCATTTAAAATAATAAAGGAGTGTATACAGAGTGCTGTGTATGCAGAGTCATACTTCACTGGCAAAAAGCAACAATTGTTGTAAACCGAGTTAAGAAAATGAATTAAAACCAAAATTTTTTTTTGTAAAGACAACCATTTTTTGAAACTCTGATGTTTTTAGGACTGTCGAACTGCTAGAGTAAATATTCGTAGGTGCCAC